>NADL03000654.1:0-111683 GCA_002205965.3 Kappaphycus alvarezii
ACTACAACATATATATATCAATATTTTGAGCCTAAATACGGCAAGTTGTGAATATGCTCATCATGCCTCCCCACTCCCCCAACTCCCATGACTTCCCCCCCCTTCCTGCGGCCGCCGCCCCCTCTCCGCCTCCCGCGCGGCCGCCCTCTCCGCCCGCATGGACCGGGCAGACGCCCTCCACCTGGATGCGCGCGCCGTACGCGGTCGTCGCATCCCGTCTTCCACCCCGCCCATCCACCCCCTCCACGCTGCGTCCGTTACCATCGGTGCAGCTCCCCGAAATTGACCCTGCTATTGGACAAAACATTCTCAATCTCCCTAAGGCGCGCCATATGATTGGCCACCCGGAAGATTTTTCCCAGGCCGACCTTGCCCGCGCCCGCGCCCTCCTTGCCACCGTCACCGACAACCCTTGCCGCCTCGACCCCCGCACGGGCGAACCCGAACCCGTTCGCCCGCCTGCCCCGACCTCCTCCACGTGGGATTCGCCCCGTCTCCTACGTCCGCCTTCCCATCCTTCGACACAGCCCACCGCCAGCTCTGCTTGGCCGCCGCCCTTGCCAAGACAACCTGCCCCCCTTCGTCCTAGTCCCGCTCGTCGGGAAATTGTTCTACCTATATTTTCCCGCCCCGGCCCGCCCTGACGTTTTCAACGTCCTCGCTCACCTCCGTCTGACGTACCCGGACCTGTACGTTTCGCCTCTCACGCTCACGCAACACTGCGCCACGGTGGATATCTCTGCCGCCCACGGTGTGGCCACCCGCCTCCAACGTGAAGCGGCTCGCCTGGTGAGCCCCAAACTGCGTTCGTGGGTTGCCCCTCACGTCCGCAACGCCATGGCGATAGCCCTCCGTCACGATGCCCGCCTCATTGCTGAGGCGCGCCGCCCGACCCGCGGGAATCCCGCCCGCACGCCCGCTCAAACACCGACCGAACATCCCGCAAACCCACCGCCCCGGCCCCGACCAAAACCGTCGCGGCCTCACCCGGCCCCGCACAAGCCCCCAAACGCCCCAACGGGGGCACACCCTCCTCCCCCCCTGCCGCTCCCCGCCCCGCCGCTGGACACACTCCGGACCTCACACTCCGCTCCCCGGGCTCTTCCCCGTCGGCGTCAAAACGCCGATGCCCCGCAACTGAAGAAGCCCAGGCATCGGAGTTCCTCATGGTGCCCAACGCAACACCGGCGCCCAGGGCCGCTCTCCCTCCCACCGTCGCCTCCGCGGCAACGATGGGTAACGAGTCCGCACCGGTCGTTTCCATGAAGCCAATGATGGCTGCCGTACAAGGTGCGCAGGGCCCAACCATCAGTCAACAGGCCAGTCGGCCTAACTCCGCTCCTCCCCACCATGGATTCGGTCCACCCCATGGAATCGGACCCCACGCCGCATGATACATCGGCGTCATTCCCCTTGCCCACTCCCCTGGAAATCCTCTCAACACCCTACCGCGACAGGGATATCTTCCAAGATATTCCCGCCCCCTGCCTCTCGCAATTTATCCTCCTGTTTATCAAGTTGGTGAAAGCTGCGGCGAACGCTCGTGGGGAAGACGCCACTCAACGAGCATTCCTTCACCTCCACATGCTGCCCACGGCTGTCCTCCGTCGCTGTCTTCGAGGAGAGCGCGGATGGCGGGACCCCAAGAGCCAACGGATCGCCCTCCGAGAGCGCCTCCGTCGTGCGCACACGGGCTCACAGTGGGGAGCACTATGGGCCGAAGCTCTCGCAGCACACCAAGCACGGCTTGAATGGTGGGAACGAAACACGCTGTATGCCCCAACGGTCCCCGGCGACATCGGGCGCGCCCGTCGTGCAGAGGCCCTTTGCGCTGATGCGCGATACGGTAAGGCCATGCGCGCCCTCCACAATGGCCCGCTCGCCGACGTCAACGACCCGGCGACGATTCAGCGGCTCAGGGATCTGCACCCGACCCCGCCGCGCCCTGTCTCGCCGCTCCCGGAAGGACGACTCCCGCCGCCCCCGTGCATCACTGAGGCCGCTGTGGAACACGCGGTCCGCGGCGTCCCGCGGGACACCACCGCCGGACCCGAACGAACGCCGTCCCGCTGGTTCCACCTCTTGGTTAAGACTCGCGTCAGTCCTGAGGCCGGCGTGACTGGTCTGCGTGTCCTGACACAGCTCGTTTCCCGGCTCGCACGGGGGGAACTCCCGGACGCTGTGCTTCCCCTCGTGGCAGCGGCGACGCTCCTCCCGCTGCAGCCGACTCCCGACAAGGTCCGCCCGATCGCCATCGGGTCTGTGCTTCGCAGGATAGTGACGAAGGCACTGCTCCCGCCGCAATAGCCGATTCACACTCGGTTCTGTCGCCGCATCAGACGGCCAATGGTGTTAAAGCCGGGTTGGACTCTATTGTCCACGACACCCGCACGACACTACGCCGCTTCTCCGCCACCCCGAACGTCGCCACGGTCCTCATAGACGCCAACAACGCCTTTAACCGCGTTGATCGGCAGTCTATGCTGGACCACCTACCAATGCTCGCCCCCTCGCTAGCCCGCTTCGCAAACATGATCTATGGCCGAATGCAACCGCCATTGCTTGTCCCGAACCGGGATCGCACCGTCATACCAAGTGCCCAGGGCACCCAACAGGGTGACCCGGCCAGCATGTTGTTGTTCTCGCTAACGATTCAACCCCTCATCCGTCGGGTTGCTGAGATCCCCAACATTGCTCTCTGCCAATGGTACGCCGATGACGGCACGATCGTCGGGAACCTTGGCGCCATCCGTCAGGCGCTCCGGCTCCTTGCCCGAGATGGTCCCACGGTTGGGTTCCACGTCAACCAACGGAAGACACGCATACATTGGCCTCACGTCATGCCGCCGGATCGAGCAGCCCTCCTAGCGGAATTCCCTCTCGCCGAATGCTCGCGGGACGGCTTTCCGCTTCTAGGGGCCCCCATTGGGAACAAAACGTTCACGGAGAGTTTTCTCCGGTCTAAGATTGCTCAGTGCCGCCGTACCCTGGACCGCCTCCTGCTGGTCCGCGACGCCCGCGCCCGGTTCCACATGCACCGGATCTGTGCCTCTGCATGCCTCCTATTGCATGCATTCAAGCTCTCAGATCCGCGCTTAGCAGAGTCCGCCGCTGAAGAATTTGATGATCTACAACGGTCATCATATGAAAAGTTACACGGCATAGCTCTCACGGACCGAGCCTGGGACCAAGTGTGCCTCCCCATGCACCTCGGAGGCCAGGGCTTCGAAAGCATCGCCTCGTGCCTCCACGGCGCTGCCGCCGCCAGCATCATTGATGCTGCGCCCGCACGGCAGCGAACTTCCGCATACGCCACGCCGCGTGCTTGCGCACTAGCTTCTGGCCGCTACCGCGGCGACCGGTCCTTCCTCCTCCGTCAGGCTGGGCCTTCTCTCCGCCGTTTCGCCCTCTCCATCCCCGGAATAGTCGACCTTTCCACCCTTGACCCTCCAACTCTAGCTGCTTCACCCACCAACACACTAACCCTTCTCAAACGGGTGCAGCAAGAGGCGCGGGCAAGAGTACATTGGCACGACGACTCCTGGGAGAATGCCCCAAACCCGACCGCTCACAGCGACGCCGACATTCGACATCGCATCCGTGGCCTAGCGTTCCGCCGCAGCCCCGCTGCGGCGTTTCTCTTCGCTCATCCCACGGCAGCTACGAAGGTCCACACTACACACTGGCAGACCATGCTCCGCCGTCACCTCGGACTGCCAGTGTATGATGACTCCATGGCCCTCAACTGCCACCACTGTGACCACCCCTTGGACACCCTCGGGGATCACGCCGCCGACCTCTGCTGCCCTGGTTTCGGCCGTCGTCACCGCCACAACTCGCTATGTAATGCGATTGCGACGCACGTTACCCGCGCCGCGGGTCTGGATACTCGGCAAGAGGTTCCGTTCCTCGTCCCGGGCACTGAGCTCCGCCCCGCCGATATCCTTGTACAACCACCACCAACCCCGGAAGGCACAACGTTGCGCCCCATTGCCTGTGACATCACCGTCGTTTCACCGTTCAAGGCCGCAGTTCGCACCAAGGCGACCCAGGCTGCCGGAGGCGCTGCTGAACTGGCGGCCCGCGACAAGGTTACAACCCTGGAACGCAACATCGCCCGACGACTCCCCGCTCCATCGACTGGCCCATCTTCTGCGCCTTACGCGCCGAACTTCACGTTTCGACCTCTGGCGTTTGATTCCCTAGGTGCCCCTTCCCCTGGAACTATTGCATTTATCGAGGAGTTAGTTCCGCGGATCGCGTCCAAGTGTCACTCGACAGTTGGCATTGTCCGCCGCCGTATCTACCAGCGACTGAGTTGCACCCTGTGGTCCTCCATCGCCGAAGCTATCCTGTCCCGAGCACCGATGCGCACGGACGACGAAGTACATCCGGTTAGATCTTAACCGTATAGTTAGGACGTGCGCAGTCCACAGTAGATACTGAACGCATTAAACTTCCTCCACGTAGTCCACAGTAGATACTGAACGCATTAAACTTCCTCCTATAGTCGCTGCACGTGGCCGACGTGGACCACCCAGTTAGCACTTAGCTAGCAGTATAGTCGGATCCTGCAGCGGACACCCGTTCTACTGATGCCATAAAGTTACCACGTATAGTGCTGCACGTGGCCGACGCGGACCACCCGGTTAGCACTTAGCTAGCAGTATTGTCGGATCCTGCAGCGGACACCCGTTCTACTGATGCCATAAAGTTATCACAGGTGTCGCTGCTCGTGGCCGACGTGGACCACCCGGTTAGCACTTGGCTAGCAGTATAGTCGGATCCTGCAGCGGACACCCGTTCTACTAATGCCATAAAGTTATCACGTCAAGAGTCGGATCCTGCAGCGGACACCCGTTCTACTGATGCCATAAAGTTATCATGGAGTCCACAGTAGATACTGAACGCATTAAACTTCTTCATAATGATGGGGGAACCCCAAGAGCCAACGAATCGCTCTCAGAGAATGCCTCCGTCGTGCGCACACGGGCTCACAGTGGGGAGCATTCTGGGCCAAAGCTCTCGCAGCTCATCAAGCTCGGCTTGAATGGTGGGAAGGAAACTCGCTGTATGCCCCAAAATTCCCCGGCGACATCGGGCGCGCCCGTCGTGTAGAGGCCCTTTGCGCTGATGCGCGATATAGTAAGGCCATGCCCGCCCTCTATAATGACCCGCTCGCCAACGTCAACAACCCGGCGACGATTCAGCGGCTCTGGGATCTTCACCCGTCCCCACCGCGCCCTCTCTCACCACTCTCAGAAGGACGACTCCCGCCGCCCCCGTGCATCACCGAGGCTGCTGTGGAACACGCAGTCCGCGGCGTCCCGCGGGACACCACCGCCGGACCCGAACGAACGCCGTCCCGCTGGTTCCACCTCCTGATTAAGACTTGCGTCAGTCCTGAAGCCGGCGTGACCGGTCTGCGTGTGTTGACAGAGCTTGTTTCCCGGCTCGCACGGGGGGAACTCCCGGACACTGTGCTCCCCCTCTTGGCAGCGGCGACGCTTCTTCCGCTTCAGCCGACTCCCGACAAGGTCCGCCTGATCGCCATCCGGTCTTTGCTCCGCAGGATAGTGACGAAGGCACTGCTCCCGGCCGCAATGGCCGATTCACACTCGGTTATGTCGCCGCATCAGATGGCCAACGGTGAAAAAGCCGGTTTGGACTCTATTTTACACGAAACCCTCACAACGATACGCCGCTTCTACGCCTCCGCGAATGTCGCCACAGTCCTGACAGACTCCGACAACGCCTTTAACCGCGTTAATCGGCAGTCTATGCTGGACCACCTACCAATGCTCGCCCCCTCGCTAGCCCACTTCGCAAACATGATCTACGGACGAATGCAACCGCCATTGCTTGTCCGAACCGGAACCACACCGTAATACCAAGTGCCCAGGGCACCCACCCGGGTGACTCGGCCACTATTTTGTTGTTCTCGCTAATAATCCAACCCCTCATCCGTTAGGTTGCGGAGATCCCCAACATTGCTCTCTGCCAATGGTACGCCGATTGCAACAATTTCTCTGTTACACCACTGTGTAAAAGAGACTTGTTCGCTGTCGCTATTCCAATTCTCTATTACAATGTGGTGTAACAGAGAAAATGTATCGCCTTAAAAGATTTTTGAAATTTGATTTTCCTTCAATGTTTTTATTTGGCATCGAGCCCCACGTCATCGTTTTATTTACGTAGTTATAATCTAGATAGTACAGCTCTATAGTTACACCACTACTTTATAGTAAGTTGTACTGAGCTAACAGAGTATATAATTTTGGGAGTAGAGTTACCGTACTGTCTATAAAAGGGGGCTCATCTGGATTCTTGTGGGAATCCAGGTACAATCCATACACGCTTTGCCCCCAACTTTCTGAAACCTATTACCCTCCTCACTACTGTTCCTTTAGCAGCGCCCCGGCTGCCTCCCTCTCTGTTTCACTGGTAGCATCGCCTCAGCCAGTTCAGCTGCTTTTTCGCTTTCGTCTTGCTCTAGTTCGAGGTTTTCTTACACCTGTATTTTTTTGGGTTGTTGAATTTTGGAAAATTGTTTGCTGACAGGTGTGACTGTAAGCAATATCATGTACTGTATTTGTGGGCTGGAGTGCCAGGTACTTTAATCCCCATTATTCGACGCAGTTCGCGGTTACTAATTGGAGAACTAGGTAGCCAGTAACTTGGGGGTGCAGCGTAGTCTGGTTTTTCTTGGTCATTCTGTTCAGGTAGCGTGCAGTCCTAATGAAGCTGTGTGATCCTGTTCAGAATACTTAGACTGGACAGTTAGGCTTTACAAAGTTGCCTTTGTAAAGCCGTAATTCTGAACAAATCCCCATTTGAGCGTCCCTCACCGTATTCCTATACGTTCCTATTACACTCGTGGGCTGTTAGCTAGGTCCACCGGCTGGGTCACAGGTTCAGGTAACGCTTCATAGGGCTGACTTGGACTGGAATTGGACTAAGAGGTACGTGCTCAGAACGGGTATTCTTTGGTTATTTGCTAGCTTAAAGTCGGCTTGAGAGGCTTTCCTATAGGGTAAGGACACCGATCGCGGTCTACATAGTGGACTGGTGGGGATATCCTGAGCTGATTGCTGAGTCACACCTGAGTGCAGATGTGATTAAAGCTGCTGGTGAGTCACTCTCTCCGCAGGTAGGGAGCTACCCCGTCGTCCCGGGACGAATGCCTTGCAGATTTCAACTTCAAGTGCTTGTAATCAAGATTAGGTGTTTTTATACGTTTTTAAGTGAGAGGTTTGTTGAACATGTATTTCTTCAAACCCAATAAGCCCGTTTTGTTCGACGGGACTTGAGATGCGTTAAAGGTTCGGTCATGATTGCATGCAGTCGAAAATTACCTGAGACTTATTCAGGTGGGCCATGAAGAAGTCATCAGTGCCCAGAATGCTATCGAATGTGCTTCGACATTCATGAACGGAACTGCCGCAAACTGGTGATATACAGTTGTGTCCGAGAATGCTGTTCCGCTTACATGGGAAGCTTTCAAACTCCTGGTTGAGGCAGAGTTTGTCTCCCCGTTTAGTGTCATTCGAGCTCGCGACAAACTTACCAAGACCCGCCAGAAAACGAGTGTGGCTGCGTACCTCTCGGAGTTCAGGAACTTGGTTATCAGTGTTCCCGGTATCAGTGAGTCGGAAAAATTGGCGCGGTTCTGTGAAGGTCTCAAACCCCACATTCTGTTGGAGGTTCGTAGAGGATACCCATCCAAGTTTGAAGACGCGACTAACATTGCTCTTAACGCTGATGGAGCATTTTACGGTGCAGGTTTCTTCACTGGCAGAGGCTGATTTCAAACCAATCGAAATGCCTCAGGTCCTATGTCGATGGAGATCAGAAACCTGGAACGTAAAAACGATGGGCAGCGTCAGAAAGCCTTGATGGGGAACCTATGTTTTACCTGCCATAAGGTTGGATGTAGATTTTGAAAATATATAAAATGAAACGGGAATACATGTAGCTGGAGTGGTACTCGCATAGCAGCGAACAATATACAGGCGGGACAAAGTAATGATTTGAATGGCTTTGACTCTGGAAACTAGTTGGTCCATCAGACTTGGTGAACACTCTGGTCTGACCAGAAGTGAGTGTCAAAAGATGTCCCAATAAGCAGAGTGAAACTGTTGTGGACATCACCGGAGCTTAATTCTGAAAGGACAGGGAAGAGTTGAAAATCTCCGGAGCCGGGTCTAATGGAATCACTTTTTGTCATGATGGCAGCATCGCTACTGATGGACCTATACCAGTGGATTCTTTCTAAGTACTTGAAGGTAGACTGAATGGAATAGCATTCAAAGCAGTAAAGGACGATAAATGCAATACAAAAGTGGTTTCAGCCTAGTTCCTGGAGCAAAATAGGAACTTGTTTAAGATTCGGCGTGAACGAGTCCTTATTTTCATTTACAGAAGAGAGTTACTGAAGAAGTATCTGAGATCATTTCTAACGGAACTATTAAGTTAGGCGAACATAAATATACTTCTAGTTGGGCTGTGTCCCAAACCAGGTATGATGTTCTGTTGGTAATGCCATGGCATGTTCCCCGCAATCCACGTGTCGATTATCGGAAACGGACTTTGATGTTGAAAGATGCTTCCATTCCAGTGATTGATCCATATGACGAAAAAGGTGTTGATGTGTCCAATTTTGGAGTGAGGAAATTTAGATGAATGCTGCGGCATAGGGGTTGCTTCGAAGTACTTCAGTTTCAAGAAGTTCACAGTATGAGAGGAGTGACAGATTCAAAGCTCGACGAAAGACTGAGCAGATTACTGGATAATTTTAAAGAGACCTTTCAGGATGAATTGCCAAGAGGGCTTCCTCTGATTGGATCAGTTGATCATGAAATCGAAGTGGACGGAGAAGGAAAGGACCTTTCTTCCAGTTTTACCAGTCCAAACTTGGGGCAGCAAAAGACTACGTCGATTCTCTTTTAAAAAAAGAAAGATCAGTTTCAATAACTCGCCACATGGACCACCACTTTTCTTTGTGAAGGAAAAGAATGGAAAACTTAGAGGTGTCGTCGATAGTCGCGCTTTGAATCGCACCACCAAAACGGAAATGCTCCACTCCCTCGTTCTGATGAAATGTTCGATAGACTTGGAGATTAGGGATTTTTTTGCAAGCTTGGTCTGAAAGCGGGATTACATGAGATAAGGGTGAAACCAGAGGACGTCGAAAAAACTGCGATCAATACAAAGTATGGGCTATTTGAATATCTTGTTATGCCAATGGGACTTTGCAACGGTCCTGCTACGTTCCAAACTTTGATGAACCAGATCTTCTATGATTGCATCGATTTCTTCTTGGTTTTTTATGTGAATGATCTTCTTATATTCAGTGAAAATAAGGAAGAATAATACGAACGTCTGGAAAGTGTATTAAAGAGACTTAAGGATTGCAAGCTGTACATCTCTCCGAATAAATGCTCTTTCCCTCAGGCTGAGCTGGAGTTCTTGGGTTTAATAGTCAGTAAGGACGGCATTCGTGTCAATCTTGAGAAGGTCGGAGTCCTACAAGCTTGTCCGAAACCTGAATCTCTAACGGAGATGAGAAGTTTCTTAGGTCTAATACAGGCTTTCCGTTGGTTCATTCTAAAGATCTCTGGTATTGCTGCACCTCTCAGAGATCTTACAAAAAAGGTAGATTTATAGTGAAATGTGATCTACAGTGTGATAAAGCTTTCCAGAAAGTAAAGGAAGCGATGACATTGGCTCCAATCTTAGTCGCTGCTAGGTGGAAAAAGCCCATTCGTGGTCATGTAGATGCTTCACAGCTTGATTTCGGTGGAATTCTAACACAGTTGGATGAGAATGGAAGCAATCGTGTAATTTCTTTCTATTCAAAGAAGTTTTTAACAACTGAGTCGGACTAAACTGCAAATGACAGAGAGCTTCTCGCTTTGATTAATTTTCTGCGAAGATTCAGGTGCTATCTCGAAGGTTTTGAATCTGAGATTTTCACAGAAAACCAGATGCTTAAGAACTTCTTCACAAAACCGAAACTGAGTTGGAAAGAAGCAGGTTGGTTGGAAACTCTCGGTAACTTCGAAATCTTTCCCATTACACTGAAGCCTGATAAAATTCACGTCTTGATTGACTCATTATCCAAGGCTCCGCACTTGTCGATAGGAGATCGTGACGTCTCGGTGAATTACGTTGAAGTACACTACCTTGATGTTGACCAGATTATTCTTCGGTATGATGAAGACCAGTTCTTTGGTCAACTGGTAAAAGCCGTGAAAAGAGGGCTGTCAGAGGATATGGTTCAGAAGCAGAGACTTGAAAGAATTCTGCCATTGCTCCAAACGTATAGCTCAAGTCTGTTTTAAAAAGGAAAGCTGTGCGTACTAAGAAGGTCAGTTTCGGATATTTTGCAAATTGCTCACGACTCAAAAGTTAGTGGGCATTTTAAATTTGCGAAGACACGGTCCGGATTAGATACCTTCCATTGGAAACATAAGAGCCGGGATGTTCGAAAGTATTCTGAAGGATATCTCACTTGTCAGCAGTATAAAGACTCTAATAAAAAAAAGTTGACTGATCCAATGTCACTGGAACTGCCTGACCGCAGATGAGGATTATTAGCTATAGATTTTACTGTGAGGCTACTTCTGACGAGGAGCTGTCATGATGCGATCACGACTTGGGTTGATCGACTTACTCGTCCAGTCCATTTTCTGAAATCTAAAACATCAGATACTGCTGAGGACACGGCTCAAGACTTCTTCGCGAACATCTTCAAGAACCACGGGTTACCGGACGATGTGACCTCAGATAGGGACAGTAAGTTCATTTCAAAGTTTTGGAAGACATTGATGAATCTTTGTGGGGCGAAATTAAGAATGTCTACAAGTAGAAACCCACAAACAGAAGGCGCTTCCGAGATTATGAATAAGATGATCGAGAACTACCTCCTTTGCTATTGCTCGTGTCATAATGATAACTGGGATGAACTGCTTACTTCTGCAGAGTTTTCATACAACTCCGCTTTGAGCGATGTTCAGGGTATGTCGCCATTTCAGCTGGACTTGGGATCGACACCTAAATCGCCATTGGACTTCTTGGCTAGCAGCAACATACTTCTTCAGAGCATGAACGGATTTTGTTCCAAGCTCAGGGCTTCTCTTGAAGATGCGCAATTGGCCTAAAAAGTGGCAAAAGCTCGGGAAGCTGCATATGCTTCGAGGTGATACAAGGTTCCAGATAACAAAGTCGGTGCAAAGCTTTGGATCAATCGTTCATTGTTCAAAAAGTTTTATTCTAGGTTCCAGAATTCTAAAAAAGCTTGGTGCGCGTAGAAATGTTCCATTTGTGGTTAAGGAGCTAATTGGTAAGAATGCCGTTCGACTGGATCTCCCTGTTCCTTTTAAAATCCATAAAGGTCATTCATATCATTCACACCACACCACATTTGGAGCAGCCCGATGACATTTCTTTACCCATTTCTTCTGCACTTGCACCGGTTGAGCTGCCTGGCGGACCAGAACAGGACTTTGAGGTTATCTTGGATCGAAAAAAATTTGGACGCGGTTTCAAGTTCTTGGTTTTGATACGTGGTGTGCCACGTCTTGAGGCGGAGTGGCAACCAACAAAGGACTTTGTTAACGTTACGGAAGATGGATCTGCTGTAGTCCCGAAAGCGTTTCAAGATTATATTAGGAAACATAATATACTCTCACAGTATCATTGACGAGAACGTTAATATTCCAAGGGAGGGAATAGTGTAACAATTTCTCTGTTACACCACTGTGTAAAAGAGACTTGTTCGCTGTCGCTATTCCAATTCTCTATTACAATGTGGTGTAACAGAGAAAATGTATCGCCTTAAAAGATTTTTGAAATTTGATTTTCCTTCAATGTTTTTATTTGGCATCGAGCCCCACGTCATCGTTTTATTTACGTAGTTATAATCTAGATAGTACAGCTCTATAGATACACCACTACTTTATAGTAAGTTGTACTGAGCTAACAGAGTATATAATTTTGGGAGTAGAGTTACCGTACTGTCTATAAAAGGGGGCTCATCTGGATTCTTGTGAGAATCCAGGTACAATCCATACACACTTTGCCCCTAACTCTCTGAAACCTATTAACATCCTCTCTACTGTTCCTTTAGCAGCGCCCCGGCTGCCTCTCTCTCTGTTTCACTGATGAAGGCACGATCTTCGGGAACTTTGGCGCCATCCTCCAGGCGCTCAGGCTCCTTTCCCAGGATGGCCCCAGGGCTAGCTTCCATTTCAACCCAGGAAAGGCACCCATATATTGGCTTTATGTCATGCCGCCGGATTGATCAGCCCTAGTAGCGGAATTCCTTCTCGCAGAATTCTCGCGGGACGGCTTTCCGCTTCTAGGGACCTCAATCGGGAAGAAAACGTTCACGGAGAGTTTTCTCCGGCCCAAGATCTCCCAGTGCCGCCGTACCCTGGAGCGCCTCCTGCTGGTCCGCAAGGCCCGCACCCGGTTCCACATGCACTGGATCTGTTCCTCTGCATGCCTCCTATCGCATGCATTCAATCTCTCAGTTCCGTGCTTAGCCGAGTCCGCCGCAGAAGAATTTGACGATCTACAACGGTCATCGTATGAAAAGTTACACAGCATAGCTCTCACGGACCGAGCATGGGACCGAATCTGCCTCCCCATGCACCTCGGAGGTCAGGAATTCGAAAGCATCGCCTCTTGCTTCCAACGGCGCTGCCACCGCCAGCATCATTGATGCTGCGCCCACACAGCAGCAGACTTCCACACACGCCACGCCGCGTTCTTACGCACTTGCCTCTGGACGCTACGGCGGCAAGCGGTACTTCCTCCTCCGTCAGGCTGGGCTTCCTCTCGGCCGTTTCGCCCTCTCCATCCCTGGGATAGTCGACCTTTTTACTCTTGACCCTTCAACTCTAGCTGCTTCACCCACGAACACTCTAGCCCTTCTCAAACGGGTGCAACAAAAGGCGCTGGCAAGGGTACATTGGCACGACGACTCCTGGGCGTATGCCCGAAACCCAACAGCCCATAGCGATGCTGAAATTCGACACCGCATCCGTGGCTTAGCGTTCCGCCGCAGCCAGGCTGCGGCGTTCCTCTTCGCTCATCCTACTGCAGCTACGAAGGCCCACACCACACACTGGCAGACCATACCCCCCGTCACCTCGGACTGCCAGTGTATGATGACTCCATAGCTCTCAACTGCCACCTTTGTGGAGCTGTTGACCCGACCCCGCAAGCTGGCTGTCAAAAGCTTGTGATTGGTGCGCATAAAAGTGGACAGGGTGAGTAAACTGCGGCGTAAACTCTCTTCCGTATATGTCTGACCACCGGAAAAAGATGCCACATTTGTTCTATTTTGAAATAGGACGGTGTGTGCCGGGAGGGGCACTATTGAGGTTTGTTTCTTCAGTAGGTTATTGCGTGTGAGGGGAAAGGTTTAGGTGTTTTACTTTTGGAAGATATATCCAATCGTGTGAGTGATCGGTGGTGGCATAGAAGAAGGCCGAGCTCGCTCAGCGTCTGCAGAGCGCGATATAGTTGACTGGTGCAGAGAAAACAGTGATCGAAAGGACCATTTAGACCCTGGAATTCCTGACAACACGCTTCGTCGATGTAGTTAGCGGATAGAAGGGTCTCACGAGCCGAGGTAAGATGACAATATCTTTTTAAGAGTAACGTCAACATCGTTAGAGGCGAAAGGGATATACACTACAGTACAGTACTTGGAGGTTAGCACCCAATGGCAGGCAGTGTGTTCGGTATAAATCAGCAGGGGAAGAGATCCTCAGAACCAATTACCCCAAGAAGGAGGTGTTGCGAGCGACAAAAGTGCTACCGTGGTATAGTTGAACGAACCAAAAAGGAGTGGATAGGGAAGACAGTTGAATGGGCTACAAGCAAGTATGGAAGGGGCAGGATCTACCACCTATGCTTAGTGACTAGCGTAAAATAAATTCTTCTTGGGTCTGAAGTTGACTCTCAACTTCCTAGCTATTTGGGACTGGGCTTGAAGTTGTCTGCCAACTTGCTTCACCTCCACTAAAGGAAGCAGTTTACTCGGCTTATATAGACTTTTGGCTACCCCAAAAGTCTCAAACAAGCATACTAATAACCATAACATGTATTCACGGTAATCGTGTGAACCAGAGAGACTATTAGGAGATAATTCCTCAAGGTAAATATGTAGGTGCCATACCCATCCCAGCCACCCATCGGCCAGCGTTGGGAATTGATGTGGCCATTATATAGACCTTTCAGAGTCACAGGTAGTATCACCCACAACCTGGAAATGTACTGGCATCTACTATGACAGCGTGTCCTAAAATAAAAAAATCAACCGATGAATTTGCCACACTCACCCAAATTAAAAATTTCTAGCAAATTCAAAAACTGTAAAAATATCTTCCCAATTCCGATACTGTATACAACTATGGTCCTCATCTAGAATTTTTTCGTGTGCGAACTTGCGCATATCACGCGCTCCCGCTCAAGACGCACGTCTCCCCTCGTCCTCAATGCTCTTGTTGTTTTTGTGGGAGTTCTATCCATTCATCAGGAAGAGTATAGGGTTCACTGTAAGGATATGGTAGTAGCTCATTTCTAATTTGATGAGATATAGTGTACCGTGCGATGACCAGCTCATCTCCTTGGTCAAGAGTACAGTAGATTCGGCGTATGGTTTCATAGTGTTCTCTAATGAGCTCCTCCCGTTTCACTTCTCCAAACCTCCCAAATTTGAGGTAATAAACGTAGTATGCAATTTTTTCCGGCAACGGGTCCAGAAACGGGTATCTGAAGGAGAAAAAACTCGCAACATAAGGACTGAGTCCTAACGAGTAAGGTGCGCCCCGTGAATGGTCTGGAAGCACATGCAAATACTAATGGCGAAAAATGAAATTTTTTCTGCTTCTCGAGGTTTATCTGTCATTTCACGAAGCCAACGTCTAATTGGTAGCCGTCCAATAATTAAGGATGCATATTTTCCCCCTGGAAGACTAGGCGGTGTCTGAGGTGATCTTCTTGGCGATCTTCCTCGCTGCTCCCGACGCCTTGCCCTCTTTGATGATCCGCCCCGGTCACTTAATGGTCCAGCTCGTATCATCATCACGATCTCGGGAGAATCTTTGTCTTCAGCTGAGGTTGTGTTTCTGAGCGGGGCAACGTAAGGTTCCCATAGAGGATACCGGATCAGTCGATATTCCATATTAGGGGGCAAGCTGTAACTTCTCAGTCGCACATCTTGGTTGCTATTGAGAAATACGTAAACCGGACGGATAATGTTCAGATATGTTTGCGACAAGTCTCCAATAGCTACCATTCCATACCTTCCTATAGAGTAATGATATATGAATTCCACAAACTCTAGACCTGCTTCCGTGAACCTTCCGTTTTGGAATAAGAATAGAACTCTAATTAATTGTCGGAAATCTTCTTCAGGTAGCAATGGTCCGTTCAACGTACGAAAACATAGGCATATATTAATGTAGAAATGGATGATTACGTGTAGTTCGTAGTAGTCACGCGTAATCGAGATGATCCATTCCCAGGCCCTTTTTCCTCCCATAGGAATCATTCTATAGTTAAAGATGAGTATGCCCCGTGGTTGCCCATAGTCCTGTGTGAGAAGGAATTCTTCAGGCCTCTGATGGTAAGGGACCAGACGACGTGCATGGATGGCCCTCCTTGATCTCTTCCCTGAGCTTGAACAGAGCTGATAGTGCGGGTGTCTTTCCTCCGTGACGATGCAAGGGTTCGAGTACTTGGTTTGGAAGGCCACTTCACAGCCTGCTGCATTGCTTTTCCATGTACTACAAGTACTTTAGAGCCAACTGAAAAGGTTCTGACTGCAGTTTCTGCATCCTTATTTCTTGTCTGTGTTAGCGCGCGGTGTGATCTACAGCCTTCGGTGGCCAGTAGTTCAACTTCCCTACTCTCTTCATCGATAATATTTTTTTCCATGTCTCTCTGTAAAATTCTAAGAGCCCTCCCGTACATTAGCTCGAATGGTGAGCGTCCATTTCTTCCCCTTCTTCGACGATAGCCGTATAATACTTTTTGTAAGGCATCTTCCCACTGGATTTCATTCTCCGACATAGTTTTCGATATTGCTCGTTTGATGGTTCCAACCATCCTCTCCGTTTTCCCGTTGGACATAGGAGCGTATGCAAGAACTGTCTTTAGCTGACTACCTTTTTCTTCCAAGAAACGAAGCAGTGAAGTTGCAGTAAAACAAAGGGCGTTATCCGAGATGATCCTTTTTGGAAGACCAAACGGTTCAATTATTTCTTTTTCGATGAGTCTCAGGACCACTTCAGCATTTGCCTCCTCAACTGAAACTGCTATTGGATATCCAGTAAGATGTTCCACCCCTATAAGGGGATACTTGTTTCCGGAAGAGATTTCCTTGAATGGGCCGGCAAATTCAATTGAGAATGTTTCAAAAAGATCGGAAACTGGAAAGCTTAGAGTTGTCTAATACTTTCGCATCGGAGTGAATTTTTAACAGTTGTCGCAGCTTTTCACGAAATTATAGAGGTCCTCACGGATACCTGGGCCACCAGAATATCTCCGTAACGAACTTTTCGGTTTTTTCGAGATCCCAATGCCCCAACTCATCATGGAAAGTCCTCAAGATCTTCATCCTTTCTTTCATAGGGGGCCACTAGTCGAGGACCGGTTTTTGTGTGTCAGAAGAGTTTCCCATTCCACAATGTAAAAGCCTTTTGGTTCCTGCGTACCCAATTTCTGTGTTCAAGATCAACCTTTCTCATTTCTAGTCCATCGAGGAATTTGATCAGTCCGTGAATATTAGCTTCGTACTCGTTATCGTTCGGAAACTGCAACTCGGCGACTCCGACGATGTCCTCCGAAGCTTTTTCATCTGGAATCAGTGCGTCCCTCAAGCGGGATAGGTAATCGGCAGGCTGATTATTGTGTCCGGGTCTTTACACAATTTCAAACCGATATTCTGCGAAAATGTCGACCCATCGGGCCAAGCGGTGATGTACATCCTTCTTTTGGAATGCTGTCATAAGTGCCTGGTGATCAGTTATCAAGACAAATTTCTCGAGTGATAAAAGGTATACGCGAAACTTTTTCAGCGCGAAGACGACAGCTAGCGCTTCTTTCTCGCAGACTGAGTATCTCCTTTCCGCATCATTCAGAGTTCGGCTTGCGAATTGAACAGGGTGTAGTCCTCCGTTTTCATCTTTTTGGGACAAAACGGCACCCAAAGACCGTTCTGAGGCATCTGTCTCCACAACGAATGGTCTCTTGAAATCTGGGTACATGAGAACTGGGGGGACACATAGCTTATCTTTAAGCTCCTGAAATGCAGTTTCCATTTCCTTGTTCCAGTAAAATTTTCCGTTCTTCGTAGTGCTGGCATGTAACGGTGCTGCAGTCTTGGCGAAATCTTTGATAAATCTTCTGTAATATGAGGCCAGTCCTAAGAAGCTTCGAACCTCCGTTTTTGAGGCGGGCCTCAGTGCCGACTTGATTTTTTTCGTTTTTTTCTGGATCCACTCTAATTCCCTCTTGGTCGACGATATGACCGAGTAATTGGATAGAAGTTTTCGCAAAGAAGCATTTGCTCAACTTAATTTTCAATCTATACTCCGATATCCTCTCCACAACTGTCTTGACGTGCGAGATGTGCTGATCCAATGTTTCTGAGAATATGACGACATCATCGATATAGACTCTTGCGAATGGAAGTCCTTTCAAAACCTCGTTCATCATTCTTTGGAATGTAGCTGGTGCATTCATGAGACCAAAAGGCATCACTTCGAACCTGAACGTACCGGGTTTGCTGGTAAAGGTTGTTTTTTCCTTACATTTTTCATCCAATGGAATCTGCCAATAGCCAGTGTAAAGGTCAATTGATGTGAAATACCTCCCATCCTTCAGGTCCTCGAGGATCTCCTCCATATTCGGAATCGTAAATCGATCGGGTATCATTTTCTGGCTCAGTTGTCGGTAATCGACGCAAAAGCGAAGTATTCCATCCTTCTTTGTTTCTATCACAACTGTTAATGACCATGGGGATGAAACTGGCCGAATAATATCATTTTCCAGCATACTTGTAACATGTTCTGAGATAAATTTGTCATATTTTGGCGGTTACAGACTAGGCCTGTGGTAAATTGGTTGAGTGTCGGTAAGTTCGAATGAGTGAGTAACCAGTACACTTGCTTGTCTTAAATCTGAAACGCCCCCATGCAATTACTTCGGAAGATGTTAACATGTCGGATATTTTCATTGAGGCAGGGGCTGGAAGGTGCTGTACTTTTTCTTGAATTTCTGCCAATTCGCACTGGTTTTCTTCTAGAGCGCCTCCCTCCAAATTTTGAAGGACCTCTTCCGGCGTGCTCACACCTTTAGATATGGAATTCGATATATTACTTTTTTCCATGCAATTGTAATCTTCTTTTATGCTCCGAGGTCCGTCCTTTGATTCGATATCATCGCAAAAAGAAACACATTCGGGTTTTAAACTTATCCTAGAATTCCAGTCGTCATCTGTTTCAAACCCAGAATCATAATCGTCCCATGCCATGTTCATTACCCCCCGAGGGTACCCTTTTCCACTTCCGAAAGTGTTAGTTGGTTCCGAATCTTCGCTGTTATAGCTGGAAGTGAAATCTTTACTGTCCGTTTCTCTTAAATCTTCAGGATGCGTGCTTTTGTCGAAATCCAGGGACATCTTCACGGTTCTGCCGTCAATATTAACTGAAACCATTTGATTGCCCAAGTCAACGCATGTCCTTAGTGTCTCCATGGTAGGGCAGCCAATGATTGCATCGAAAGGGAGATCAGGCATGACAAGAAAGTGTACATCAACTTTTGAGTCCCCAAAGAACACGAAAACCTTGTCAACAGTGCCCATGCATTTTGAGACGGTTCCATCCGCCACAGTTATTCTTCGAGTAGTTGGAGTAATTTCGAGACCTAGATCTGTCACCAAAGTTTCTGAAATGAGGTTTGGAACAGCACCCGAATCGAAGAGAGCTTGGGTTTTCATACCCAATACTTTGACTGGTACCAGCTTAAGACGTCTTGGTGCTGTCGAGGCCGATTGAAGAAACAGTTTCTTACCCTTAGCGGACTTATTAGACCTGATAATTTTTTTGAG
Source organism: Kappaphycus alvarezii (assembly GCA_002205965.3). NCBI lineage: Eukaryota > Rhodophyta > Florideophyceae > Gigartinales > Solieriaceae > Kappaphycus > Kappaphycus alvarezii. Next base: position 19,130 of record NADL03000654.1, read on the forward strand.
TTCTTTTCTCGCATCCTCTGCGTCGCCCCTCAAAAGTTGACCAAACGTTATCCCAGTTGGGGCCGATGCAAGCTCAGCCACCAAATTGTACCTCTTCACATACTCTAGTACGTCCTTAGAGATACTCTTAACTTTCTTACTCTTTTTCGTCTTCTTGGCCGGAGTGACTCCCACTCCTGGAACAACTTGATCAGACCTCTTGGTTCGAGGAGGTACAGGTGCTGGGATATGCTCCAGCATTCCATACTCTAGCCTAGGTTTCTTCGATAAAATGTTCCCTTCCCCATCCCTTTTTGTCACATTGACTTGACTAATCTCTTCAGCGATGGATACGTTACCGGCATCTATCAACCTTTGATCCCTTCTATTTTGTAAGATGTTCACCTCTGGTCCTGACTCACTCCTTGCTTCCGATAAGTTGCTCTTCTGTTGTCTTTAGACCAGCAGTTACTTTCATGATGCCCATATCGACCGCACTTTGCACAACGAGTGTTTCTATGTGGATTATCAGGACACCTGTTTGCAAAGTGTCCAGGCTTGTGACAGTAAGAACAGACTTCTGCGGCCTTAGGGGCCCCATACTGGTTCTTCTTAATGGTAAGAGGAAGGCTTTCCAACTGCGAGGTTATCATGTCAAGTCGATTATCGAATCGGGTTTCCAACCTTTCTTCCAAGTTTTTGACATCGCTCCTGACAGATTCTAATGCCGCTGCACTAGTAGCCGGCCTTTGATAATTTTTTTCAGGATGTACGATAGACATCGATGTGCGGGTTTCCCTCGGTACCTCACTCAGTGACTGAAACGTCTCCGAATTTTTGACAAATTCTACTATGGTACCCTTCAGTTCATAAAAAGTGTGAGGGCCCTTGATGAGGAGGAAATCGGAGAGCCGCTTATCCTCCATAGCCGCCTTACGCAGCATTCCGTACTTGGCTTGGGCGTTGAACCCAGCCTTTTCATAAAGATCACACAAGTATACCAATGAGCTTAACAAATCGTCGAAGTTGAGCTGGGCCTCTACGGCGGTACGAATCATCTCATATGGTTCTACCTCCTTAGCATACTCTTTCACAAGCCACTAACATACCTCACCGAAGTTACGCCCATTCCCGTTAAGAGACCACCCGCCGATAAACTTGGACTTATATTTGTGCTTTGCGTCACCATGAAGATAGGCGAAGATACTTGCGGCCTTCTCTTCATCGCCCTTCTCACGCATCACAACGTTGACATATGTGTAAAGAAACTCCTCAACGTCTTCAGTCTTGCCCCCTGTGAACGTTATACGAGCAGCGTTGAGATCCATGATTACAGAAAAGAAATCCCCCCGAAGTGTTCCTTACTACTGCTCAACTCGAACACCTCGGGTGCAACCATCTCCACAAGAGTACCAAATGATAGGGGTAAATCGGTGGGGGAAGAGATCCTCAGAACCAATTACCCTGAGAAGGAGGTGTTGCGAGCGACAAAAGTGCTACCGTGGTATTGTTGAACAAACAAAAGGGAGTGTATATAGAAGAGAGTTGAGGAAGCTACAAGCAAGTATAAAAGGGGCAGGGTCTACAACCGATGCTTAGTGACTAGCGTAAAATAAATTCCTCTTGGGTCTGAATTTGACTCTCAACTTCCTACTACTCGGGACTTGGCTTGAAGTTGTCTGCCAACTTGCTATACCTCTCCATGAGGAAGCAGTTTACTCAGCTTATATAGACTTTTGACTACCCCTAAAGTCCGAACAAAACTACAGAAGGTACCAGGAAATGCACAGAAACAATTTGTGTGGTTGGCATACTCTAAATAAAAGATACTTAAGAAACTAACAATCAATGAGGTCCTCTTATTTCCCATTCTCTAAATCAGATCCAAACAACTCCACTAAAATATCCATGCTGTCCAAGCAGTCCCCAAAAATATCTGCGAATGGCTCAGAGCTCTCTATTTTCCCCTGGGAGATATCTAGACGACAAAAGATATCTCCATCCGGTTCCATCGTGGGCACAACTTGATCCATACTCTCCATTCCAGGCCCCACCAGTCCAACACTTTCCATGCCCCCTGTTCCCTCATCCTCCTCCTCCTCCTCTTCCTCCTCTTCCTCCTCCTCCTCTTCCTCCTCCTCCTCTTCCTCCTCCTCCTCTTCCTCTTCCCCCTTCTCCCGAGCCTCGTACACTAGCTCAGGGGCTAATCATTCCTCGAAGGACTCTCCGCTCTCCTCCTTGACCTTCTCAGCCTCTCCCTTACTTACCTCCCTCGCTTCTTCTTCTATTAAGAGGCGACGAACGAACTCGATGATTTGCTTCTTTGTTTGCCGCCGGATGTAGTCGTCGGCATCGGTTGGCCCGTAGGCGGCGAGACGAAGGCTATTGATGGGATTGGAAGGGCAGTTTTTGGAAATAGGACAACTCGCTTTGTGTTCGTGCGCAAGCGAAACGACAAAGGACAAGTAGTCAGACACAAGGCAAGACTTGTAGGCAAAGGTTTTCTGCAGGGTAGTGTTCATCAGACTTTCGCGCCCGTTGTGGACTTCAACAGTGTTCGGACTTGTCTCGCTTTGGCCGTCCAAAGGGGGTACTGTTTACAGCAGATGGACGTGCGGAGCGCGTTTCTCCATGGAGAAATTGATGAGGATGTCTACGCGACGGGACCTAAGGGTCTCAAGCTCTGTGACGGTGACAAGGTCATGAAGCTTAATCGAGGTTTGTATGGCCTCAAACAGGCTGGAAGCCTATGGTACGAGAAATGGTGATTCGTAATGGATAAGATTGGGTTTACTGCACTACTTTCTGATACTTGTGTGTACCGTCGTGGTAGGATATGGATCTTAGTTTATGTGGACGATATTATCGTAATGGGTCTGGATAAGAAGGAGGTGATTCAGGTCAAGAAGGAGCTCACCAAGTACTTCGACGTGAAGGATCTGGGCAGCCTGAGTTCCTTTTTGGGTGTGTCGTTTCATTGGGATGCAAAGGGGGCATGGATGACACAGGAGCACTACGTGCTGCAGACACTAGAACGGTTTGGGATGTCAACATGTAAGTCAGTTTCGACCCCCATTTGTCAAGGTGCGATGCGTGACTTTGAAGAAACAAGTGAGGCTGTCAACCAAACGACTTATCAGGAAATAATCGGATGCCTACTATTCATTGCGACGCGGACGAGGCCCGATATCAGCGCAGCAGTTTCTGTTCTTTGCCGATTTGCGGCAAACCCTTTCAAGTCTCATTTGACGGCACTCAAGCGAGTGATAAGGTATCTACGTGGTACCTCTGATTTCGCTCTGCGGCTGTATGGAGATATTGACGAAGTTCTCTCGGCCTTTTGCGGTGCAGATTGGGCCGGGGATAGAAGCGATCGCCGCTCCACCACCGGAGTCCTTCTCAAGTTTGGAATGACTTCAGTATGCTGGCGTACATTAAAGCAAGGCTCAGTAGCTCTTTCTACTACCGAGACCGAGTATGTGGCAATGAGCTAGGGAACGTAGCTCATAATTTGGCTTCGTGATCTGTTGCGCCAACTGGATTGCCATCAAAGGATCCCTACAGCACTTCATGAATACAACCAGGGAGCTCTAGTGTGGAGTGCTAATGGTGTTAGACATGCAAAGCATGTGGCGATTCGAATGAACTTCGTTAAGGAGCAGGTCGATTTTGGGAACATCGAGCCAGTGTACTGTCGCACTGAAGATATGACTGCAGATATCCTAACCAAGCCTCTTCTGCGTTTGGCTTTCGAGAAACATAGAGACAGACTTGGAGTAAAGCAGCTTTCGGACAAATATCCTCATGATACAAGAGGGGGCGTTGATATCTAAATGATATCTCGGTACATCATTCGGAACTTCGATGTAGGATTTATCTCTTCTCACATTCTGATGTATTTGTGTCTCTCATTTTTATGTATTTTGATATTGCTTGTATCACTTTGTGGGTGAATTGATTTGGTCCTTTGCGCTTGTGGCTTTGTTTTCTCCTATTCCAAGAAGGACTTGTACTGTGCACGTTCAAGAGTTGGACATTCTGAGGCCTTTGTTGAATAAGGATTAGATACTTTCGTATCGTGCGGTTTTCAGCAGATGATAGTCAGTTTAGCTCGTATATGTGTGGCTTAACGGTGATCTCCAACCATTTTGTGGTTGTCGTTAACTGTTTCTTCAGGGTCGGTTCAGGTAGGTTTCATCGATCCAGCTTGTACATAAGGAAAATGTCGAGCAGGTGAGTAAAGAGGAGGATACGAACACGATTTTTTGTCAGACCCCTTCCCATCGCTACCTCTTTCAACGAGAACTACGCGAGCTGACCCAAGCATCCGCCACTTGTTGACCAAAGTACTGAGGCTCGGCTCGAACACCGCTTGTCCCGCCCCGTTGGACTATGCTGATGGCCTCATCGAGGCGAGGATAGAGTCTCCTAGCGGCGAAGTAGGCGGCTGATAGCGATGCCAATCGACACTGGCGCTGAACCAGTGCGTTGGAATTGCTGGGGTTGCGAAAAGGCATCCGTAGTTCACGAACCACTTGTTCAGCAACCTGACGAAGCCTCTCTTGGGTTCTGCCCTTGATCTTAGGATCGAACCGGTTGGTGCGTAGGGCGTAGGCATCGTGAGCAGAGAAGAAAATGATGGCCATGGCACGGGAGGTGCGAGTAGGCCCACCGTGCTCTGGAGACGGATCTCGGCTTCCAGCGGGGGGAGTGTAGTCGAGTTGTATGATATTGGCGGTGAGGTGGCCAACACCCTCGATGGATATGGGCCTTTGGCAGGTGCCTAGAGGGTTTCCGACCGTGCAGACGAAACCGGCGTTGCAGTCAGAGATGGAGAAACATTGCTGACCTACGGTACCCCTGCCGATTTTGGGGCGCAGAACTGGGCTGAGGGGAGACCGTGCACTTGAACATGGGATGCCTGATGCCGTTGGGAAGGTCAGGAGAAGAGAGATAATAAGCTTGATGAAGAATAAAACGTGATTCATCTCAGGTAGCGTAGCGGTGGACCCAGTAGATTGACAAGAGGGAAGCAATACGAAAACGGCTTCAACCTTGCTTCTCTGTTTGTTCCGAGAAAGTACGAAGATGAACGAGTGCGAATTCTCGGGTTGGGATGATCGAGTAAGTAGGCGGAAGACGAACGCTGACGGAAGCCTCCTTTAATAGACGACGTGTATCGTGTGGTGTGCTGAGCGGCATGTTTCAAACGGCATGCGGTATGCAGCCCCGCAGCGATGAAAGGATGTAAACTAACTGGGGGTGATGGAGAGAGGTTGCGGTGGAGCAATGTTGATTTACCTAATGCATTGGTGGACTGTTTACAGGCGCCGTGAGCTGCGGCTGGAGAATGGTAGAGCAGGTATCTGTGCAAGGAAGCGTCTGAAGGTATCAGACGCGGGTACAGAAGGGCAGCGCGCTTTGTTGATAGAGAAGAAATGAGCACTGTGGTTTCCACAGCATTGGTTGATAGTTGAGCAGTGTGCAATAGAACCTGGCCGGATGGACGGATAGGTGTTTAAGTGGAGGAAGTTGGTGGAGAAGATGACTGTACTGGTTTTGTTGCGCGATTCTTGAAAGTGCTATAACTTAATTCAGTACCTAAGCTCTCCTCACTTCGCCGAAAAATCCAGGCAGATCTGCTGGAGAGAGACTGGGAAAGGGAAAGGGAGGGTTCATTTACAGTAATGGAGATGTCGACTAGAACCCGCAAGCTGGCTGTCAAGGCAATGTAAAATTCATTGCTGTAAGAGAAAGATGTGGCGTGCGCAAGATGAATATGCAGCTCTACCTAGTTAGCGACACTTCATGGCATACATTACGTGCGGCAAAGCAATCCTGCGACCGCAGACATTGGTGCCCCTCGTGCAACAAGGGAAGCCCTTTGTTGTTACACTGTTTAAACTGTGAGGCCCGTTGTGTCCCGAAGGGTTTGGGATGGTGAGTACAGTACACGTGCGATATGAGAAGGCAGATATTATTGGTCTCAGGTGTGTTCACTACGTCATTGAATGCTGTAGTTATTCTCAAGCTACTGCTTAGCCACGTGACGCAGTCAAACAGTTCCAAAATTATGAAATATGATTCGAGCTCATTTGCTTGTAACAGCAGACCTGGTCACCACGGGAAGCGTTCTACCAAGCTGGGGCTATACAACAACGAGCCCGTAACCAGCACGTTGTCTTCTTCTCAAGTATGAAACCAGAGGCAGCAGATCCCAACAATACACCTCGCTAACAGCAGGGCCTTCGCCCGTGCGCGGGGGTCGTATCTCTGATATTCCGCTGAACACGCTCATCATGTTTTTCCAACCGGCTCGAGTCTTATTCCACTTCCACGACCGCCACAGTTTCTTCGCCCCTTTTGACCTCTTCACTTTCATCCCACACAAGCTTACTGGGGTATTAGCTAGCTTATCTGTTACAGTAAAAGGACCCCCCGTTGTCCCCTCACACTTCAATCCCCGTTTGCATGTACAAGCTTCGCAGCGCGTACTACCTCGTGAATATTACAGGTTCCATTTCCGGTACTGTGAGCAGAGACTACACATACGGCGCAAAAGCTTGTGATTGGTGTGCGTAAAAGTGGACAGGGTGAGTAAACTGCAGCGTAAACTCTCTTCCGTATATGTCTGACCACCGGAAAAAGATGCCACATTTGTTCTATTTTGAAATAGGACGGTGTGTGCCGGGAGGGGCACTATTGAGGTTTGTTTCTTCAGTGGGTTATTGCGTGTGAGGGGAAAGGTTTAGGTGTTTTACTTTTGGGAAGATATATCCAATCGTGTGAGTGATCGGTGGTGGCATAGAAGAAGGCCGAGCTCGCTCAGCGTCTGCAGAGCGCGATATAGTTGACTGGTGCAGAGAAAACAGTGATCGAAAGGACCATTTAGACCCTGGAATTCCTGACAACACGCTTCGTCGATGTAGTTAGCGGATAGAAGGGTCTCACGAGCCGAGGTAAGATGACAATATCTTTTTAAGAGTAACGTCAACATCGTTGGTGGTAGATCTTTATTTGTCATACAATGTCGCACAGAGGCGTGCGGAGGGTATTTATAAATTAACTACGGATGCGGGCGGCGGGTAGAAACTTGTCGCGCCTGCATTATTTGGAGACTAAATGCAAAACGGGTAACGAAGTCGCGGAGCTCCTGATGAGGGGAGGAACCGCGACGAGAAGCAGCGAAGGAAGCAAGGCGGCGGAAAAAAGCCTTACCGTCGTCGCCCAAGGCGCCATAGATATCAATCCCGACGGGGGAGAGGAGGATATCGTTTCGGTTGCAGTAAGTGCCGTAATGACGATGTTTCTCGCGCTCTGCGAGTGTCGCGGCGGCGCCGGCAGTAACCGTACTTGGCGAAATGTGGCGGCGTGCGGAGGGGTGGGCAACAGTAACGTCGACGGCTATATCGGTACTGTGAAGCCCGTATGCAGCGGGTATGTAGATATCCATTCGTAGCACGGGGGACTCCGAATGCCCAGATGAGTCGGGAACCTGGTGGAGGAGCGGATGTTCGACGAGGGCGACGATCCCAACTTCCTTGCAGTAGCGGGTAAGAACGTTGCGGAGGATGTGGTGACGACGAGTCATCCCGTCTTCGTATTTGCAGGTCAACGCGTGTTGACCACTTGGATCTAAGACGGGTGCGATGTCGGCCGAGCGGACATCGTTACATCGTTAGAGGCGAAAGGGATATACACTACAGTACAGTACTTGGAAGTTAGCACCCAATGGCAGGCAGTGTGGTGGTAGATCTTTATTTGTCATACAATGTCGCACAGAGGCGTGCGGAGGGTATTTATAAATTAACTACGGATGCGGGCGGCGGGTAGAAACTTGTCGCGCCTGCATTATTTGGAGACTAAATGCAAAACGGGTAACGAAGTCGCGGAGCTCCTGTGAGGGGAGGAACCGCGACGAGAAGCAGCGAAGGAAGCAAGGCGGCGGAAAAAAGCCTTACCGTCGTCGCCCAAGGCGCCATAGATATCAATCCCGACGGGGGAGAGGAGGATATCGTTTCGGTTGCAGTAAGTGCCGTAATGACGATGTTTCTCGCGCTCTGCGAGTGTCGCGGCGGCGCCGGCAGTAACCGTACTTGGCGAAATGTGGCGGCGTGCGGAGGGGTGGGCAACAGTAACGTCGACGGCTATATCGGTACTGTGAAGCCCGTATGCAGCGGGTATGTAATATCCATTCGTAGCACGGGGGACTCCGAATGCCCAGATGAGTCGGGAACCTGGTGGAGGAGCGGATGTTCGACGAGGGCGACGATCCCAACTTCCTTGCAGTAGCGGGCAAGAACGTTGCGGAGGATGTGGTGACGACGAGTCATCCGTCTTCGTATTTGCAGGTCAACGCGTGTTGACCACTTGGATCTAAGACGGGTGCGATGTCGGCCGAGCGGCGGGAGCAGACCGGACAGCGAGTAGATCCAGGGAATAGCGCGATGCCGAGACGTAGAGCCAGAGCGACTTTCCAGGCGGAAGAGGACATGTACGTACCGCGGTGGGGGTGAGGAAGCGAAGAGAAAACAGTCGATGCGGAGGATGTGCGCACGGAGAGGAGCCGTGCTCGGTCGTGGGCTGCCGCGGACGAGAACAAGCTATCGGACTTCGATAGCATGAGTTCAGTTGTGATCGCAGACTGGAGCCTTTCGCCGGGGACCGGCGATGAACAACGCTCGAAAAGAGCCGTAGCTGTAAGCGACGAAGACAGCTGCGGGTGGCGGGAGGATAAGAGCGAGATGGCAGACCGAGGGATCTCTTCCAAGTGGCGGTCCTGGGAAAGGGTAAGCAGGTCGGAGATAAGTCGAAAAGAATCAATTACAGATGCTGCGTATGCAGCCTCGGTAATGTCTGAAGTTTGCAGGAGACCTAGACCGCCCATTGAGAAGGGGAGAGAGGCTTGGAGCCAGGCTCGCTCTGGACAGGGCAGCTGCAATTGGTGGAACGCTTCCCTCTGCTTCTGATCGAAGCTAGCGGCGAGAACCGCAGATTGAGTGGAGGGAAGCGTACGCAGCAAGTGCATGACCTTGGAGGCGTTCGCGCAGAAGCGGTGTAAGTGGAAAGCCAATTGAGCATCATCCAAGTCTCGAAGGGATTGGAAGATGCGGTCAACTTCGTTTTGGCGGCCTGCGAAAAATTGGGAAACAAAAGCGTCCGAGCCAATCGGGGAGTGTAGCGAATGAATGATTGAGAAATTAAAGTCTCGAGTGGAGGCCACATGACACCGGAGACGCAACTCCAGTTTTTGGTGTTCCTTAGAAATGATAAATGATACCACTGTATTGCACACAAAAGAGCCTCCTGAGGCACGGAACGGAACGGGAAATCTTTACGAGTTGTAAGGCACGAGAGTGTGCGGAAAGCATTCATGATGCACAGCGAACCGTATTCTCCCTGCTTCCTTTCATGGCCCCCTTTAATGACAGATGTAATAAATGTAACAGACTAGACGGCTTCTTCCTGTTGGTATTGATGTGTTCGGTGCCCTTGGGGCCGAGGGCGCGACTTTCTTCCGGCGCCTTTCTACGTTCGCTGCTGCCCGTCGAGGCACCACTCCCCAATGGGAGCTGCACCTCCTACTCACGCGCTTTGTGTTCTGCTTGCATGGGTTGCAAGCGCGTCAAGTTCTTACCAGATGCATTTCCGATTAGTTCCTCTCTCATCCCCCTTCGCATGTTAGTTTCTCTGTAATCCCCCTCAGCATGTTCTCCCACATGCTTTTTCCACATCCCGTAAAGATTACACACACACAGATTAGGGTTCTTCTCATCCCAGAACTACATGCTTTTCTGCAATTCCCCCCCCCGCTGGAAGTGTCAGACGAGGTAAACTACCCCATCATTTGCCCCTTCTGTAATTCGGAACAGCCACCTACATCTTTCAATAGAAAAGCACGCAAACATTTCCCACTTCTGTAACACAACTATGCGGCGCCCTGGAATTGAGCCGGCCCTGTATGGAATGTCATTTAGTGTTCCCTATCAGTGACGACTTATCCCGCACAACGCACCAGCGCCGTGGATACAACCGAACACATCTTCCGTGCATTGAAATAACCCAAACATTCCCCCTGTGTAGCTGTCTGCAATCCCACAATTTCATATGTAGTAGCCTCTGGGACATGCGTGAGAGCAGAGCTCCTTGGTTGCGATCGTGCAGAGACGCAAAGATGCAAGCATCTGTAAGTCCCCAAAATCATGACAATGGGGCTCTGAGCTGCGAAAGAGGGCAAAGATGAGAAATCCGTTTCTTGCAGGGAAAGCGGGGGTTGGTTGAGTGCGATGAAAAAGGATTGAAGCCCTAGGGACCTATGCAGTACAGCGATGTCAAGGGAGGGTTCACTATTGGCGCTAAAGTTTAGCAGACCCTCCCTTGGGGAAAGGGTGGGTTGTTTTATTTTGAAACACATTGTGACTGTTATCCGTCGTCGTAGTCAACTATGTGATGAAGAAAAATCGCCAAGTGAAGAGATCCCCTGAACCAATTACCTCTAAGAGCTTTTGCGAGCGAAAAGTGCTATCATGTTATAGTTGAACAAACACAGATTGTTGGGTAAGGACGACTTTGCAGGGAGCTTCAAGTGAGAATAGAAATGTCAGGGTCTATCATCTATGCTCTGTGGGCAGCGTAAAGGAAACGTCTCTCAGGCCTGACGCCGCCTCTCAACTTCCCAACTATTTGGTACTAGACTCAGAGTGGTCTTCCAACTTCCTTGACCTCTCCAAGAGGAAACAGTTTACCCGGCTCTATTAGACTTTTCGGCTAACCGTAAAGTCTCAAACAAGCGTACTCATTACCATGGATGCACAAAAACAAATCATGTGGATGGTAAAGACTAACCAGAAGATAATTTCACAATTAATATCTTTTTGTCCTCCTCACAATCACTCTCTCCGAGGTCAGCACCAAAAAATCGTGCCAAATGTCAACATCTCCAGTACCATTGCTACAGGGAGCCTTGAGCGGCTCAGAATGACATATGGTATCATCGGACATATTGAGATTCCCCGAACCTTCACCGCGACCCTCAGTCTCGGAATCGAACCTATCCAGAGGGTCCTAGAGTACTATTATGCCCTCAATCTCCCCTCCTTTTCCTCTATTGAGAAGTAACGACGAAACGACTCCCGAAAAAATTCCCACTCCATCCTTCCGGCGTACTAATCGTATTCTAACAATACCCTCCTTTTGATCACTATATTTCATCGCTTTCGGTATAACAGCTCAGCGCCTTGAAGAGTCTTCGGAAGCATATCAACCTCATGTTCTCTCATCATTCGTCGTACCAACAATGGAAGAACAGAAAAACATAAAAGGCTCTAAGGGGCGAAGTATAAGGAGAGTATTCAAAGATCAACTAGCCACCCGAGCGGCGGGTGGCAACCTGTCGAGCCTGAATCGATTGGCTGAGATAAATAATTCGTTCCATAAAACTGAAAAGGGGCTTGTTTACTGCGAGGCCACGCAGGGCTGAAAAAAGTGGTACCTTTAAAGAAGCTTTGTCCGAATACCCAGTTTTTGCTGATTCGTGCATCTTATGCCAATATAATTGCTTGTATCTAGCCAACAATGTTTCATCTTCATTCTCTGTGGGCACGCATCCACAATGCAGTTTCCTAAAAACTTCCGGTCCTCACCACCAAAACCTCAACTGCCTTCTTCATCATCGTCCTCACATGTGGACAGAATCCAGAAAAATGATTTTGAAATCAACTCTTCGGCGCCATTTCCTTTCTTAGAGATACTGTTATTTCGAATTTGTCTCTCGGTCAAGACGGGCTTTCTAAAAATTGCTATCCTTCCCGTGTTATGAAGGAATTTTCCGCACATGACATCCCTCCAGTTCCTATTCAATATCGCTAAAATTTATCCACGGACCATCCAGGGAAATAAGTCGAATATATCTTCCAAGAATAAAACATCCAAAACTTCTGTCTCCTGTGAAACGCTGTAAACGAGTTCAAACTGCATCAGGCGGACGAAGTTTTTGTTTTCATAGGGGGGACTTCCCACCCATTTGGCGCTTCTTACATCAACAGATGAAGATATGGCAGGGAGAAGTGTAAGGTGACTGGTTACTCGGATCATACCTACATTTGGTCGTGCCTGTCGAGATTTGTCCCCCACTGCCTCTGTTGTGAAAATATTACCGCTTTTCATCAATAAAGTATTCAGTATATCAGAAGCGAATCAGTTTCTGGCTATAATTGACCCTTTTGAAATCAAGCGTGATTCCAAAGCTCCCTGAATAGTACGGAAATGTTTTGGTTTTTTATGCAAATGAACGCCAACTGCAGCTGTTGTTTGTAATGCAGTCAGCTTGATGGCTGGCTTGAAGATAATCTTTTAGGGGGCGTAGTTTTTTCCTTTAATTCTGTGGCGGCATATTTTTTTGAGTCCATTGTGGTTTTTTTTTGAAACCAGTGGCATAGATTGAATACACCTTTCAAAATTAATCCACCGAAGTCTTTCTCCTTCCCCATATGTAGCAGCTATTTTGTCAAATTCGGCAAAATATGAAACCGGTTTGTGCCAGTGTTTGCTCGGTCATACTCACTAATGATGATATGAAAGTGCAAGTCTGATGAAGAAAAATTCTCGCCGCAGGAAAGACCGATTCACTATATTTTTTATTGGGGTCCATGAGCCACTGTTACGGATTCTAGATCATTCGCAGACTAATAACACACGTAAAGGAACTCCTGCTTCCTGGGCCAAGTTTCCTCTTTAGAGGTCGATTTAGTTGTCGTGTCACATGTTAATAAAGCACGATTGCCCTCCATTTTCGCTCCTTATCCTTAGTTTAGAAGCCGAACAAACTACATTTAATGTGGAAAATTGGGTTATTTTAATTTATGAAAGATGTGATAGGCTACTAGAGCGTTTACGCAAAATATTTCTGCATTAGATAAGACAAAAATATAATCACAAAAATTAAACGTGGTGAAAAATTCGATGTAAAATGTTACTAAAATTAGGTAAATATGACCAGGTAGTGAAACCACCACTGAAATAGTAAATGCAAAATGTGTTCAACGTGCACAAACTTCTCGAAGCAAAATAAAACAGCATTTGAATGCAATCTCTGAGGCTTTATCTCTGCTATCTAAAGCAAAAATGACAGACGCAAGTTTAAAAAGCTCCCGGAATCCCGTCTCTTCCTTCGAGAGTGCATCCAACCCGACCCTATTTATCAAACCGCGATGTAGTCAATTTCGCGAAAACTATACTTGCTTCTACGCCTTCACCTAAGAAATTTGGTCGTCACACGAAATCTACGAAAGAAGAAGACCTCAAAATCGCGCGAGAACTTGCAGAATCAATAATACATGTGGCCGGACTTGATTTAATCAAAGTGCTTCTTGGTAAAGCGGCGAAAAGGGAAATTAAAAACACCAACTTCTCGCAAAGACGCACCGCAAAAAGTTTTCAAGATCGTCTCAAGATGATTAGAGATGCAATAGTCAGAAACAATGATGCGCAAATAGGACTATCGCGAAAAGTCAATATTAGCGGAGAAATTAGTTTCCCTTGGAGAGCTAAAGCAAGTTGGCAGACAGTTTCAAGTTAAGTCATAAGTTGTAAAAAGTTGAAAGTAAACTTCAGACCCGAGAATCATTTTTTCTCTCGCTGGTCCCAAAGCATTAGTTGTAGATCCTGTCCCTTCTATAATTGCTTCTAGCCATCCCATTTTCGTCCTTACCCACCTACTTTTGTTACCTTCACTATTCCACAGCAGAACTGTTGTCGCTTGCAGCACCTACCTATTGGGGTATTTAGTTCTGAGTATCTTTTTTCCCGACGACTTAACTCTATCATATGGATCCTCCCGTTTCCTTCCTCCAAGGACCCGTTTTAAATATCAATAGACACTACTCATTTACTAACTTTTATGACTAACATATTCTTTTAGTGGTTTAGAAGTGCACTTGGATTATTGCGCAACCGTACTCGGATTCACGCAGTTGCGCTTAATGGTGAACAGCAGCGCGGCCTTGCTATTCAAACTAAACGGCTATTATCCTATGCGCATATTCCGTTTGTAGTTGGCGGCTGACCAGTAGAGTTTTACCTCTTCAAATTACCAGACAACTGTAACCCTTCCTGTCGACATGCCCCTGTTAAAATATTTCGTTGCACTGCTTCGAGATGATCCCTGGAAGATTGTTTCCAGAAAATTCCCCTTATTATATCCAGCGTCCCCTTGTAAAGCATGCTGAAATCCGTTGATAACCGAAATAGATAGTAAGGATTCTTCTCAACGACTTAGAACATAAATATATCCAGCCATGGTGGCGTCCTTCCAGTGTTCCATATGCATGAGGAAGCAACCCATCGGGTTCTGTAACAGCTTGCTACTTAATCAAATGCTTTCTATTATGCCCATTGTAGGCCACATGCTGTACCGCGATACGAGATGGACGAACGGTAGTAATTACAGTTTTATGAATAAACTCGAAAACATGCTCCAGGTCGAACATTGTTCCCTAACTGTTGCAGCATATGTTTGCTTCTGCGCACTTAGGAAATTAAAGGACATATTTGTACCAATTGGATGCCCTGTTTCTCCCGTGAAACAATCCCAAGCCTCCTAAAATATCTCCGAAAGCTGCAGCGCATGGTGAATGAAGATAAAATCCATATATTTTCAACTAGCTTGTGTAGCAAGTCGCCTCAGAAGTACAAAAGTGGGAAGTAAGGGAGATTCCGCAGACCAAATTCCAATAGTGAGGCTTTTTCCATGCAGTGGCACTTATCACATCCGATTTTTTGAACCGAAAAAGAGACAGACAGCAAGCCTTCGTAAATCTCTTAAAGTTTAAATTGAAGCAGGATGTATATATACGATTCGAACGCTCATCACATTGTCTGTGCTCATTGCGCTCGGAAAAGAATCGACTGGCAATACCCACAATAGCCATAGAACTAAAAATAAAAGAACTCAGAAATCTCACATGAAAACGCGCTATACGGTTTAGAGCCGTACCCAGCTTTCTGCTGCGAGCTGCACTAATTTGAACCTTGTGGCAGGGTTTAAGTCCACGACCCATGATGACTTTGAGTACGAGGATCAATGCTAGTACTCCTCCGTTAGTGACATCCTGAAAAGCGTTAGTTCCAGTGTTCTATTTTACTGTAATCATTCCACTTAAAAAAATTAGTGAAAACCTAGTCACACCAGTTAAATAAACTTGCTTGCGAAAACACTGAATTTCGGGGGAGTTTGGGGTTGCACTTCCAGCAGGACTTCAGAGCGGGGAACTTTTGGCTGGTTTAACTCTTGGTAGATACATTCGATCCGTACTTAAAGGAGCTGTGAACCGAGGAAGATTTGGAGCTGGGCTATGCGTGCCGATTAAATATGCTGAATACGAGAGGTACCCTCCAGACCCTACACGCGCCAGCATTTTCCTGAAGCATGGTACTGCAGAACCAAATTTTGTGGCATGCAAACAAAATCAAAAACAAATTAATAAGCCCTCGCGTGAGGGTCTACGGACCAAACTAAGATGGGAGAAAGGTTTGGGTATTTTATTCTGGTAACTGATAGGGGTAAATCGGCGGGGGAAGAGATCTTCAGAACCAATTACCCTGAGAAGGAGGTGTTGCGAGCGACAAAAGTGCTACCGTGGTATTGTTGAACGAACAAAAGGGAGTCTATATAGAAGAGAGTTGAGAAAGCTACAAGGAAGTATAAAAGGGGCAGGGTCTACCACCGACGCTCTGCGACCAGCTTGGGAAAAAGTTTTCTTGGGTCTGAAGTTGACTCTCAACTTCCTACTACTCGGGACTTGGCTTGAAGTTGTCTGCCAACTTGCTTCACCTCCACTAAAGGAAGCAGTTTACTCGGCTTATATAGACTTTTGGCTACCCTAAAAGTCTCAAACAAACATACTAATAACCATAAAATGTATTCACGGTAATCGTGTGAACCAGAGAGACTATTAGAAGATATTTCCTCAAGGTAAATATCTAGGTGCCATACCCATGCCAGCCACCCATCGGCCAGGGGTGGGAATTGATGTCGCCATTATATAGACCTTTCAGAGCTACTTGTAGTATCACCCACAACCTGGAACTGTACTGACATCTACTATGACAGCGTGTCCTAAAATGAAAAAAAATCAACCGACGAATTTGCCACATTCACCCAAATTGAAAATATCTTGCAAAGTCAAAAACTGTAAAAATATCTTCCCAATTCCGATACTGTATACAATCATGGTCCTCATCTAGATTTTTTTTTCCTGTGCGAATTTGCGCACCTCAGTAACAATAAAACTATAACGAGAGAGACTACAATATCCCTCTCCATCCCCCACCCTTCCCTCCCTTTCCCCTCCGGAGATGAGTCTGCGCGCGCGGCAAAGCCCACGGCGCGGATCGTGTGCGCGCGGCGCATCTTAGGGTATCTGCCGTTTCTCACTGACATATGTCCTTCTTACGATTCCTATGGACACAGATCACCATCATTAAAACCATCTCCACCAAAGGTACGGAAATTCTCTGTTACTCTGTCGACTCATTCCTCGTCGGAGCCTTACTAGCGCTCGCGAGGGATTCCTCATCCGGATCGCCCCCTTCCAACACCTCGGCCACGCTGCCCTACCTCCACCTCAAATCGAGATTGTTTAGTCAAGGCATGATCTCCCAGGGTGATGTGGGGTGATTTAACATTTGAAAGATATGGTCGGTTGCGGTACGGAATATCCTACAGGGTGCCGAGTAAACCCCCTGAAATTGCCCTAAAAAGCAGGCTCAAGGCCGCCCAGCAGAGATGCTGCGTTGGACATTACGGCTGCGGCAGCGTGCCTCTGAGTAAGTACCGTAGGGACCTTGCCATATGCCTCCATCGCTCTAACGGCCAAGTTCTGCGCGACGTCGGCTAGCACCCTATATGCGTCCAGGTGCCACCCTATGAGAGTGGATATAGGGATAGACACGAGCTTTTTTCTCACGAAGGTTGCAATAAAAGACTCATATCTTCTATGGTTCGCAGAGAAGGCCGTATTGAGCGAGGTGGCCGGATTAAACGTTTGGGCCCTCCTGTGGGAGGGCGCCAGCGGGTTGGCAAAGGTCACGTCAAAGAAGTCCGTACCTGCACTGCTTCTCGTCGCCCGAATGTCTGGCCTCGTGTGATTGACCCCGTCCCGCGGTTCGACAACAGTGTGGCGGGCCGTTTTCTGGAGGTCTTGCGCAAAGAGGACCATTTGATGGTCATGCCGTCAATTTCTGTGCCCACCCTGTCTGCAGCGAAGGAGATGATCCCCGAGACAGTCAAGGGTTTCGGGGCAGTTTCGTCTCGGGCACGGCACGTCCGAAGGAAACAGCGGGACTTAACAGAAGAATTGGAACCACAGCGCGAATTCACAGGGGTCAATACCGGTCTTGATACCGGGGCATGGGGAGCAGTACACTCAATCTTTGGGGCCCGGGAGGGCCATGGAGGAGCGAAATGCCTGTCTTCTTTGATCACATGGGGAAATGAATTGTTGCTCTGCTGCATGGATTGCGTCTTAGTTTCTTATGCGATGGTGTATTGCGTGAGCAAAAGGCACTAAATTGTAGAATCCCTGTCTGCAGACAGGAAAGTAACCAATTCTGGTGGGCGTCCAAAGCGTCGTTGTAGATGGTGAGGCTCCTGACAGGAGCAAGCAGGACTACTTTACACAACTTGTTGGTAGCCTCGCTGTAGACGAGGAAGGCGACCGCGGCGATGTTTTTGGCAGAAGTGGATCCGATCCGAAGGGAGGGCTGTAAAAATTGGAAAACTATTTAATTGGTTTTCCACATCGAATAGAGTGATAAAAAATTGCGGAACAATTTTTATCAAAGGTCAACAATTAATTATTTATTTAGTTTGAATCATCGAAAAATAATTTTATCTATTTTTCACTAACCCATTTTTAATGATTTTCACGTGAAGCAATTCTTATGTCTTTAAGTTGGTTTTTGTATTCTGTAGTTATAATTGCTAGAATTATATTGCCAACCAATTATTATTTGGATAAGTGCTCACCTGGATAATTATTCTGTAATTATTATTGAGCATGTATTTGTTCTGCAATAACAATTAAGCTGCTGGAATCATCTTTGCAGCTTTACATTCCGATCTGCGGTATAAAATGTTTTAAGACTTTAGAGAAGTTTAGCAAGCCTTGGGCCATCGAACTACCCCCGTCGATCAATATATATTAGTTTCCTTTCTATTATTATTCTCAATCCAATTCAGGTAATTTCTCGTTCTTTTATTCCAATTTTTTATTTTTAATCTACCCATATCATTTACATTTTACAAGGGCCGCTTCGCATCCAGTGATTTCACTGGAAGTTTAAGTTCACGGAAGACCACTTAATCCAGTATCCCCCCTGCCTGATTACAGACGCAACGCTCAATCACATCGTCAAACATGTCAGCGCCTTCGGCGATGGACGACTCGAGACTACACGCAGTAAATAGCCGAGTTTGCAGACTCCGAAGCGACTTTGGAGCAGCTGGAACGCTATTTGCGTATCCTCAACTTCAATGATCGTCTCAATAAACGGTTAGACGGACTTCTCGTGGCTAGAGAAAGTTCTCTCGGTAAAGGTTTCTGTGGCAATTGGAGCGTTGAGAACGAGTTTGCCCTCACTATACTCTTGTTTGAGGACATTTGGATAGAGGCGCTGCACGGACTCTGGAGGGGCCGTCGGCCACCATATCTTTCATTTTGGCAAAGAGTGGTGCATACCCCTGCTGGTGGTGTCAGAAGACGGGAGGATTTCAACTGCACGGCGGAGTTGATCAAGGCGTGCGATGATATACCCGTCATCATGGTACCAGAGTTGCATCATTATGCACCACATCAGTTCGCCTTCCTCTTCTTCGGAACATAAGAGTTCTTGGATCTTAGGTATAACGGGATGCAGAACCAAGTCGAAGAGGAGGCCGCCGAGACTGTCTCCTTGCCCCGTCCCTTGCATGCTTCTGATAGTGTTGCGACCAGTCCACATGTAAGCAGCCTCAAGAGCCTAGCACTACGAGACCTACGGTATTAATGGGTCTTGCAGTGTGTTTTAGTAGTAGACTGAGATCAGATGGTAAAAAGGGTAAATGTGAGGAGTTGTAAGGTGTTTTTTTTATTTTTTCTCTTCCCTGCGATGATTAGTGCAGTGTTTTGATTTTTACAAAGACCAGCACAGTACTTATACTAGTGGGAACAGTATATGACGCAGCCACAACCAGAGATACATAGTTACGCTTAGGGCGTACAGATTGATGATTTCATACTCAACAAGCGTCAGAGACCTGATTCAATAATAGACAATATACGTACGAGCGGACGGAGCGGATGGAGGCTAGCTTTGATGTAATGACAATCACGGACAGATACGGGTTCTCATAAGCTGAGATCTTCATCCATAAAGTTTTATCCAACGGCGTAAGGGGCGTGCCGGCTATCCACGGAGCCAGATATGCTGGAGCTTTACCTGCGGCAAGTATGTTTACCACCCTTTTGAGTGCAGGTAGGAATCTAAACCGTCTAGATAAGGATGGGGCCCATAGAAGTTCAACCAAATGGGATGGCCTAAGACCGGAACCTACGGCGGAGGAACCGGGTTTTAAACCTCTGACAGCTCTCAAGACCCCCTTTTCCGCGAAGTTGCGGAACCACTTGTTTATTTTTCCCGCAAAAAAATTCCTCGTCCCGTTTGGGAGCTGTGTCTGGGCCTGAATTACGCTGGGGTTTGGTGGGAGGACACCTAGCGAGCTGATATAATGAAAATTGTAGATATTATTTGGCATGGTGCGCTGGCTGTGCTGGCACTCTGTGCTGGATAAGCTGGCATGCTGGGCTGGCTCCACTGGCATGCTGGGCTGGCTCCACTGTCACTGTAGTTACAATTTTATTTTCAATTATTTTTAGAGGGGGGCTTTGCCCGTACTGTAGTGGTGCAAATAAGGCACATAAGTACTGTATTGGTGCTACGAATTGTGAGGGTTGAAAACGCTATATAAGGGGCCGGAAAATATAGACCAGGTGGTCCCGACTCTGGGACCGGATGGGGGAGTCCTCAGGGGTCTAGATATTTCGCAGGACGCAATGGAGAATTCTAAGCCGTTCGCGGATATTTGTGTGGACTGCCCGGGTGGAATTAATATTTTGGGGGAACTGTTTGGCTCTGATCTAGAGGACAAAGATATTAAGGAAAGAATCTAGAAGTTTATCCTGATAGTATCTGCTGTTAGTTTTTCTCGTTCACACGATTCCATTTGATGCATTTTATGGTTCTTAGTATATTCGTTTGAGATTTTAGGGTTAGCCAAAAATTGTATATAATTTGAGTAAAGTGCTTTCTCTTGTGGAAGTCAAGCAAGTTGGCAGAGACCTTCAATTCAAGCCCCAAGTATTAGAAGGTTGAGAGTCAACTTCAGACCCGAGAAAAATTTTTCCTATACTAGTCGCAGAGCAATAGTGGTAGAACATGATCCATCCATACTTTCATGTAGCCATCTCAACACTCTTCGGTGTACACTCCTTTTTGTTAGCTCAACTACACCACGGTAGCACTTTTGTCGCTTGCAACACCTCCTTCTTGGGGCAGTTGGTTCTAAGGATCTCTTCACCCGACGATTTACCCCTATCACCAGGCTAAGGCTTGGGCTGCCTTACCAAAAGCGCCCTCCTTGGCCAGTCTTGTGGCCTGTCTAGTATTCAACCGATGCTACTCGCTGGCAGTTGAGGCTGTCAGTGAATCAGCAGGGCGTCGGGTAGCTGCTTCCCACAGTTCTTGGAACTGTCCTTGGTTCCACAGTGCAATCTGTTCTCTCATTTTCTCCGCAAGAAACCGTTGTTGGTTCCCGAGTATTTCGGGGTCGGGATGGGACATTGTCGCGATCATAACGGCGGGGAACAGGAATGACTTTGTGAGTGCGTGCGAAGCGCCCGGGCCTCCAGGCTGCAAAGCGCGAACGGCGCCGTTCATGGCCTGCGCGTATGTTTCGGCCAAGCAGCCGCGAAACTTCGTTGGTATATGCGGTACGACGGGGGTGTATGTAGTGCAAATTTGTGCCATGGAAGGTAACGACTGCACGGGGAGTTCCAGAGGGTTGGGGGTGTCCGGCTGAGTTACGGGGCCAAGCGGGGACTCGAGGTTTGGCGTCAATGGAGCGGGGACATCTTGCAGTTGGACAGCTGCGGCTGAATTTTCCTCTTGAACGCCATCAGGGGGAAGATCGAGCGCGGCGCACGGGGTGTGGTGTGCTGCTACGGCACTTCCTGCCGTAATTGGGTCTTGCGGAGAGGTTTGTAGATTATTGAAGCTGTGCGTACTGAGTATTTGGGGCACTGGGAGTAGGAAACCGTGTAGAACCCGGTATCGCTTGGACCTGAAACCTTGGAGCGGGCGTATTGGTTGTGACAGCCGCAGTACAACTAGCCGATTTTCGCTAGTTCCCTATTTAGAGTCGCGTATTCGTTGCGCTTCGGCTTCCAAAGATTTGAGTTCTCGGCGTGTGCGGTGCGTAGATGAGCCAGAAGCTGCGCCACTATTTAGATCCTTAGTTTTTGCTGCGGGCAGAGAGGACAGCGCCCGGGGAGGGGTAGCGGCCTTCTCGACGCCGGGCCAGCCATGGGGCGGTAGGAGGTCCATTTGGAGCCGTCTGCTTGTATTGGGATGAGCTCTGCTAGGTTGGCAGAAACAGCATTTTCGCAATAACGAACGTTCACAGTGACAATACGTACCACACATACCACATCCTCCGACCACCCGCAGCTGTCTTCCTCGCTTACAGCTACGGCTTTTTTCGATCGTTGTTCATCCCCAGTCCCTGACGAAAGGCTGCAGTCTGCGATCAGAACTGAACTCCTGCTATCGAAGTCCGACAGGTTGTTCTCGTCCGCGGCAGCTCACGGCCGAGCACGGCTCCTCTCCGTGCGCACATCCTCCGCCTCATCTGTTTTCTCTTCGCTTCCTGATCCCCACTGCGGTGCGTACATGTCCTCTTCTACGTGGAAAGTCGCTCTGGCTCACCGTCTCAGCATAGTCCTATTCAATGGATCTACTCGCTCTCCGGTCTGCTCCCGCCGCTCGGCCGATATCGCACCCGTCCTAGATCCAAGCAGCCAACAAGTGTTGACCTGCAAATACAAAGACGGACTGACTCGTCGGCATCACATCCTCTGCAACGTTCTTGCCCGCTACTGTAAGGAAATTGGGATCGTCGCCCTCGTCGAGCATCTGCTCCTCTACCAGGATCCCAAC
Organism: Kappaphycus alvarezii; assembly: GCA_002205965.3. Lineage (NCBI taxonomy): Eukaryota > Rhodophyta > Florideophyceae > Gigartinales > Solieriaceae > Kappaphycus > Kappaphycus alvarezii. The sequence continues at coordinate 41,360 of NADL03000654.1, forward strand.
TCGTCTGGGCATTCGGAGTCCCCTGCGTTACGAATAGACAATAGACATTCCTGCTGCATACGGGCTTCACAGTACCGGTATCACCGTCGACGTTACTGTTGCCCACCCCTCCGCACACCGCCACATTTCGCAAAGTGCGGTTATTGCAGGCGCTGTCGCAACACTCGCAGAGAGCGAGAAACATCGTCATTACGGCACTTACTGCAACCAAAACGATATCCTTCTCCCCCCCGTCGGGATTGATATCCATGGCGCCTTGGGCGACGATGGCAAGGGTTTCTTCCGCCGCCTTGCTTTCTTCGCTGCTTCTCGTTGCGATTCCTCCCCTCAACAGGAGCTCCGCGACATCGCTACCCGTTCTGCGATTAGTCTCCAACTGGGATAGCTCGGATATACCTTCCAAGAGTAAAACGCCCAAACGTTCCCACTAATGCAGGCGCGACAGGTTTCCACTCGCCGCCCGAATCCGTAGTTAAACCATGAATACCCTCCGCACGCTTCTGTGCAACATTGTACAACCCATAAAGATTTACCACTACCACACCACTGGACGTCCCAGAACAATGCACCCAACTAAGCGGTTTCTCCTATTACAGAACTTATTACAGTACTGTGTGCCAACCCTCGGGACCGCGGTCCTGTACTCAAGTATGCACCTCAGACCTCCCCTTTTCAACGCTGTAATTGTCACGAAGACGGAATGACTCGTCGTCACCACATCCTCCGCAACGTCCTTGCCCGCTACTGCAAGGAAGTTGGGATCGTCGCCCTCGTCGAACATCCACTACTCCACCAGGTTCCCGACTCATCTGGGCATTCGGAGTCCCCCGTGCTACGAATGGACATTTACATACCCGCTGCATACGGGCTTCACAGAACCGATATCGCTTTCGACGTTACTGTTGCCCACCCCTCCGCACGCCGCCACATTTCGCCAAGTACGGTTATTGCAGGCGCTGCCGCAACACTCACAGAGCGCGAGAAACATCGTCATTACGGCACTTACTGCAACCGAAACGATATCATTCTCTCCCCCGTCGGGATTGATATCTATGGCGCCTTGGGCGACGTCGGTAAGGCTTTTTTCCGCCGCCTTGCTTCCTTCGCTGCTTCCCGTCGCGATTCCTCTCCTCAACAGGAGCTCCGCGACATCGTTACCCGTTTTGCATTTAGTCTCCAAATAATGCAGGCGCGACAAGTTTCCACCCGCCGCCCGCATCCGTAGTTAAACCATGAATACCCTCCGCACGCCTATGTGCGACATTGTACGACAAATAAAGATCTACCACCACGTAATTCTCACTAGGGACTTTCTATCAGAAAGTGACCGTTTGGGAAATCGAGCTCGACGCCAAAGCGCACGGAATCCTTGGGGCGTCTCGACCGGCGATAAAGAGGCGCTTCGTCTTTGCGAATTTCGGATTGAGGATGATGGAAAAATGGATCGGGTCGTGCTTTCCTCGCCGAGTGCGTAGGAGTGAGGTAGGGGCTTGTCACCGGGAGTGGCGTAGAGCTTGGTGAGAACCCGGGGAATTGTCGATGAAGGTTATGCGTACCCGTAAAAATCGTTTGGAGGGAAATATACCAGTGCGAAACGATGGGGAGGGGCCCACGCCGTGCCGCGCGCGCGAGGTCCGTGCCATTGGCTGCGCCGCGCACACGGATGCAGCTTACGCGGGGGAAGAGTATGAAGAGGAGAAGATTAAGAAGAAAAAGACTTTACCAAGCAGGAAAGGGGGGGCTAGCAGCCCTCAAAAGGGGAAAATCTATCCGAGCCGGGAGCAGTTGAGTTGTCGGCAGTTGATCGCGGCAGAAGTTCGTTGTTGTATGAGCGAACTAATTATCGTGAACAAGCGATCGCGCTCGAAGGCAGGGCTACTGCCTTTCCGTAGAGCGATGTACTCAGTAATTCTTGACAGACCTCGTTCGGCACCGGGACCGGCAGACCCGTATATACCGAAAGCCATCGGGTGGAAGTCGATACGTGGTTCGGCGCAGAGGTGGCCATAGTGGAGAGATTTCGCGCGCTCGGATGCAGCAAGGGCAGCGAGGGGCGTGTGAATCCGCTGTTGGGCGTATGAAGCGGGTGGGGGCTGATGACAGTGACGTCGTAGCCCTGTGGGACGGGAGAGAAATGGACATCATCGATGTAGATATCGAGGCGGCAGCAGGAGTTGGAGGGTCGGTGTAAGTCTTGCGGGAAGGTCTATTCCCGGACAGGGCGAATCCCAATTGATAAACGTGATACATCGGAAATGAGGCGGTCAAGGACACAATTGTGGCGCCGAATGGAGCCGTCGGCGCAGGGACAGACAGAGGCATGGTGTCCGTAGAAATCCAGGGTGGGGACAGTGCGGAAGTGGGCGGCGGCGCAATAGGTGCAGGGTTGTGTGCCAGAGAAGATGTGGACACTAAGACGAAGGCAAACCATGGTTCGGCAGACTTTAGGAGCGGCCCGGGTACCGAGATGGCTCTGCAGGAGGTTGTGAAAGGGACGGGAGGCGTGGGAAGAAGCGGCGGGAGCTAGGCGTCGGAGTAGCCGGGAGCATTCGGAGGAGGAGAGGTCGACGGAAGAGAGAAGTTTGGCGCGAAGCGACTCTGTGATCTCAGCAGTAGCGGTTGTCTGGAAGTCAGACAGGCCGGGGGAAGAAGAGGCGCGGAGGCCAGCAAGGACGGCGGGGGGGGTAGAAACTGTCGGTGAGGCTTTATTTGGCCCGGATAGAGGCGAGAGGCGTTGAGATCAAGGGTGAGACATCGAAGCAATCACCGAGGAGGAAGCGAAGAAGTGGGTAGGAGGAGAGAACAGAGCCAGCGTAATATGCTTCTGCGATGGTTTCGGTTAGTGGCAGTCCGAGCCCTCCCATACGGAGTGGAAGCTGGGCGGTGAGCCAGGCACTGTCCGGGAGACGACGATGCATGTCTTCGAACATGCTTCGCATTCCAGAGTCAAAGGTTTGAGCTCCGGAAAGAGTAAGATGCGGCGGGGTGCAGCGAAGAACATAGATCAGGCGGCAGGAACTGGCACAGTGTCGGGGATCCGGGCCAGGACGCCATAGCGTTGTTCTCGCCATGTTGATAGAGAACTCGATTGGCTTTCCACGGTCTGAAATGAAGCGGAGAACCTCAGAAGCGAGGTTGACAGGGACGATGACGGTACCGTCGTCGGCGAACCAAGCGTTTAGGCGTATGGCGGGAAAGCGTGATGAGAGCTGGGTGACCAATGGATGGATGCCAAGGGCGAACAGGATGCTTCCGAGGGGATCTCCCTTGAGGGTACCTGCGCGACTGTGCAGGATGTGTGAACCGAACATGAGCGTGGAATCACCTCCATACAAGTTGTGCACAAACCGAGCGAGGTCGGGGATATGGTTGGCCGTCTCGAGCAGAATGTTATGGTGCTCGATGTTATTGAACGCGTTTGACGCGTCCATTTGAAGGAGAGCGAATCTGGCGCTGTCAGGGCGGGTGCAGAGAACCCGTGTCGCATGAATGGTGGCTTCTGTTCCGTGGCGGACTCCGACGGCGAGCTGGTGAGGAAGGAAATAAGAGACGACGGTGGGTTGTGTAGACAAACGCCGAACGACGAGGCGGCAGATGAAATGTCGGAGAACCGCAAACATTGCGATGGGGCGGAGACCGTCGCCGCGGGCCTTTGGGATGCCGAGTAGGGTAGCCTCGGCGAAGAGATGACGGGGCTCAGTTGGGAGTCGGCCGTCCACGGCAGAGTTCACAAAGATTGCGAGATGAGACGGGGCGGAGCGATCTGCGGTATCACCGCCTGGGGGAACGTTTGGGTGTTTTACTCTTGGAAGATATATCCGATCTATCCCATGGTTTTCCAGACAACCACAATCGACTCAAAAAGGGTATCCCGCACAGTTGATATAAGGAAAATTCTAGATATTATTTGGCATGCTGTGCTGGATGAGCTTGCATACTGCGCTGGCTGAGCTGGCATGCTGCGCTGGCTTCGGTGTCACTGTACTTATAATTATATTTTTAATTATTTTTAGAGGGATGCTTTGCACTGTACTTTGGCGGTGCAGATTTGGCACATAGGTACTGTATAGGTGCTACAGAATGTGAGGGTTGAAAACTCTATATAAGGGGCTGTTTGCATGAAATGGTAGGACTATTTGGGAGCCAGCATACCCGAGCGGGGTGCTCAACAAATTAAGTTGCACACAAAGCATAAAGCAAGTTGGGAGACAACTTCAATCCAAGTCCCGAGTAGTAGAAAGTTGAGAGTCAACTTCAGACCCAAGAAAACTTTTTCTTACGCTGGTCGCAGAGCGTCAGTGGTAGACCCTGTCCCTTTTATACTTGCTTGTAGCTTCCTCAACTCTCTTCTATGTACACTCCTTTTTGTTCGTTCAACAATACCACGGTAGCACTTTTGTCGCTCGCAACACCTCCTTCTCAGGGTAATTGGTTCTGAGGATCTCTTCCCCCGCCGATTTACCCCTATCATTTGGTACTCTTGTGGAGGGGGTTGCACCCGAGGTATTCGGGTTGAGCAGTAGTACGAAAAACTCCGGGGGGATTTCTTTTCTGTAAACATGGATCTCAACGCTGTTCGTATAACGTTCACAGGGGGAAAGACTGAAGACGTTGAGGAGTTTCTTTACACATATGTTAACGTTGTGATGCGTTAGAAGGGCGATGAAGAGAAGGCCGCAAGTATCTTCGCCTATCTTCATGGTGACGCAAAGCACAAATATAAGTCCAAGTTTATCAACGGGTGGTCTCTTAACGGGAATGGGCGTAACTTCGGTGAGGTATGTGAGTGGCTTGTGAAAGAGTATGCTAAGGAGGTAGAACCAGATGAGATGATTCGTACCGCCCTAGAGGCCCGGCTCAACTTCGACGATTTGTTAAGCTCATTGGTGTACTTGTGCGATCTTTATGAAAAGGCTGGGTTCAACGCCCGAGCCAAGTACGGAATGCCGCGTAAGGCGGCTATGGGGGATAAGCGGCTCTCCGATTTCCTTCTCATCAAGGGCCCTCACACTTTTGATGAACTGAAGGGTACCATAGTAGAATTTGTCAAAAATTCGGAGACGTTTCAGTTACTGAGTGAGGTACCGAGGGAAACCCGCACATCGGTGTCTATCGTACATCCTGAAAAGAATTATCAAAGGCCGGATACTAGTGCAGCGGAATTAGAATCTGTCAGGAGCGATGTCAAAAACTTGGAAGAAAGGTTGGAAACCCGATTCGATAATCGACTTGACATGATAACCTCGCAGTTGGAGAGCCTTCCTCTTACCATTAAGAAGAACCAGTCTGGGGCCCCTAAGGCCGCAGAAGTCTGTTCTTACTGTCACAAGCCTGAACACTTTGCAAACAGGTGTCCTGATAATCCACATAGAAACACTCGTTGTGGAAAGTGCGGTCGATATGGGCATCATGAAAGTAACTGCTGGTCTAAAGACAACAGAAGAGCAAATTTATCGGAAGCAAGGAGTGAGTCAGGACCAGAGGTGAAAATCTTACAAAATAGAAGGGTGCAAAGGTTGACGGATGCTGGTAACGTATCCATCGCTGAAGAGATTAGTCAAGTCAATGTGACAAAAAGGGATGGGGAAGGGAACATTTTATCGAAGAAACCTAGGCTAGAGTATGGAATGCTGGAGCATATCCCAGCACCTGTACCTCCTCGAACCAAGAGGTCTGATCAAGTTGTTCCAGGAGTGGGAATCACTCCGGCCAAGAAGACGAAAAAGAGTAAGAAAGTTAAGAGTATCTCTAAGGACGTACTAGAGTATGTGAAGAGGTACAATTTGGTGGCTGAGCTTGCATCGGCCCCAACTGGGATAACGTTTGGCCAACTTTTGAGGGGCGACGCAGAGGATGCGAGAAAAGAACTCAAAAAAATTATCAGGTCTAATAAGTCCGCTAAGGGTAAGAAACTGTTTCTTCAATCGGCCTCGACAGCACCAAGACGTCTTAAGCTGGTACCAGTCAAAGTATTGGGTATGAAAACCCAAGCTGTCTTCGATTCGGGTGCTGTTACAAACCTCATTTCAGAAACTTTAGTGACAGATCTAGGTCTCGACATTACTCCAACGACTCGAAAAATAACTGTAGCGGATGGAACCGTCTCAAAATGCATGGGCACTGTTGACAAGGTTTTCGTGTTCTTTGGGGACTCAAAAGTTGATGTACACTTTCTTGTCATGCCTGATCTCCCTTTCGATGCAATCATTGGCTGCCCTACCATGGAGACACTAAGGACATGCGTTGACTTGGGCAATCAAATGGTTTCAGTTAATATTGACGGCAGAACCGTGAAGATGTCCCTGGATTTCGACAAAAGCACGCATCCTGAAGATTTAAGAGAAACGGACAGTAAAGATTTCACTTCCAGCTATAACAGCGAAGATTCGGAACCAACTAACACTTTCGGAAGTGGAAAAGGGTACCCTCGGGGGGTAATGAACATGGCATGGGACGATTATGATTCTGGGTTTGAAACAGATGACGACTGGAATTCTAGGATAAGTTTAAAACCCGAATGTGTTTCTTTTTGCGATGATATCGAATCAAAGGACGGACCTCGGAGCATAAAAGAAGATTACAATTGCATGGAAAATAAGAATACGTCGAATTCCATATATGAAGATGTGAGCACGACGGAAGAGGTCCTTCAAAATATTGAGGTTGAGGATCAAGAAGAAAAAGGGCGCCAAATGGCAGAAATCCAAGGAAAAGTGCAGCACCTTCCCACGCCCGCCTCACTGAAAATATCCGACATGTTAACATCTTCCGAAGTAATTGCATGGAGCGTTTCAGATTTAAGACAAGCAAGTGTACCGGTTACTCACTCGTTCGAACTTACCGACACTCAACCGATTTACCACAAGCCTAGACGTCAACCGCCAAAATATGACCAATTTATCTCAGAAAATGTTACAAGTATGCTGAAAAATGATATTATTCGACCAGTTTCATCCCCGTGGTCGTTTCCAGTTGTGGTCGCACCAAAGAAGGATGGAAAGCTGCGTTTTTGCGTCGATTACCGACAACTGAACCAGAGAATGATACCCGATCGATTTCCGATTCCGAACATGGAGGAGATCCTCGAGGACCTGAAGGACGGGAGATATTTAATCTCAATTGACCTTTACACTGGCTATTGGCAGATTCCATTGGATGAAAAATGTAAGGAAAAAACAACCTTTACCAGCAAAGCCGGTACGTTCAGGTTCGAAGTGATGCCTTTTGGTCTCATGAATGCACCAGTTTACATTCCAAAGAATGATGAGCGAGGTTTTGAAAGGACTTCCATTCGCAAGAGTCTATATCGATGATGTCGTCATATTCTCAGAAACATTGGATCAGCACATCTCGCACGTCAATACAGTTGTGGAGAGTATATCGGAGTATAGCTTGAAAATTAAGTTGAGCAAATGCTTCTTTGCGAAAACTTCTATCCAATTACTCGGTCATATCGTCGACCAAGAGGGAATTAGAGTGGATCCAGAGAAAAGAAAAAAATCAAGTTGGCACCAAGGCCCGCTTCAAAGACGGAGGTCCGAAGCTTCTTAGGACTGGCCTCATATTACAGAAGATTTATCAAAGATTTCGCCAAGACTGCAGCACCGTTACATGCCAGCACTACGAAGAACGGAAAATTTCTCTGGAACAAGGAAATGGAAACTTCATTTAAGGAGCTTAAAGATAAGCTATGTGTCCCCCCAGTTCTCATGTACCCAGATTTCAAGAGACCATTTGTTGTGGAGACAGATGCCTCAGAACGGTCTTTGGGTGCCGTTTTGTCCCAAGAAGATGAAAACGGAAGACTACACCTGTTCAATTCGCAAGCCGAACTCTGAATGATGCGGAAAGAGATACTCAGTCTGCGAGAAAGAAGCGCTAGCTGTCGTCTTCGCGCTGAAAAAGTTTCGCGTATACCTTTTATCACTCGAGAAATTTGTCTTGATAACTGATCACCAGGCACTTAAAACAGCATTCCAAAAGAAGGATGTACATCACCGCTTGGCCCGATGGCTCGACATTTTCGCAGAATATCGGTTTGAAATTGTGTATAGACCCGGACGCAATAATCAGCCTGCCGATTACCTATCCCGCTTGAGGGACGCACTGATTCCAAATGAAAAAGCTTCGGAGGACATCGTCGGAGTCCGAGTTGCAGTTGCCGAACGATAACGAGTACGAAGCTAATATTCACGGACTGATCAAATTCCTCGATGGACTAGAAATGAGAAAGGTTGATCTTGAACACAGAAATTGGGTACGCAGGAATCAAAAGGCTTTTACATTGTGGAATGGTAAACTCTTCCAGCACACTAAAGCCGGTCCCCGACTAGTGGCCCCTTTGAAAGAAAGAATGAAGATCTTGAGGACTTTCCATGATGAGCTAGGGCATTGGGATCTCGAAACAACCAAAAAATTCGTAACTGAGAGATTCTGGTGGCCCGGTATCCATAAGGACGTATATAACTTCGTGAAAAGCTGCGACAACTGCCAAAAATTCACTCCAATACGGAAGTATAAGACAACTCTAAGTTTTCCAGTTTCCGGTCTCTTTGAAACCTTCTCAACTGACTTCGCTGGCCCGTTCAAGGAAACTTCTTCCGGAAACAAATATCTCCTTATAGGGGTGGAACCTCTTACTGGATGGCCAATAGCAGTTGCAGTCGAGGAGGCAAATGCTGAGGTGGTACTGAGATTCATCGAAAAAGAAATAATTGAACCGTTTGGTCTTCCAAAAAGGATCATCTCGGATAACGCCCTTTGTTTTACTGCAACTTCACTGCTTCGTTTTTTGGAAGAGAAAGGGATTCAGTTGAAGACCGTTCTCGCATACGCTCCTATGTCCAACGGGAAAGCGGAGAGGATGGTTGGGACCATCAAACGAGCAATATCGAAAACTATGTCGGAGAATGAAATCCTGTGGGAAGATGCCTTATCAAAAGTGTTATACGGCTATCGTCGAAGAAGAGGAAGAAATGGACGCTCACCATTCGAGCTAATGTACGGAAGGGCTCCTAGAATGTTACAGAGAGACATGGAAACAAATATTATCGATGAAAAGAGTAGGGAAGTTGAACTACTGGCCACCGAAGGCTGGAGATCACACCGCGCGCTAACACAGACAAGAAATAAGGATGCAGAACCTGCAGTCAGAACCTTTTCAGTTGGCTCTAAAGTACTTGTAGTACATGGAAAAGCAATTCAGCAGGCTGTGAAGTGGCCGGCCTTCCAAATCAAGTACTCGAACCCTTGCATCGTCACGGAGGAAAGACACCCGCACTATCAGCTCTGTTCAAGCTTAGGGAAGAGATCAAAGAGGGCCATCCATGCACGTCGTCTGGTCCCTTACCATCAGAGGCCTGAAGAATTCCTTCTCACACAGGACTATGCGCAACCACGGGGCATACTCATCTTTAACTATAGAATGATTCCTATGGGAGGAAAAAGGGCCTGGGAATGGATCATCTCGATTACGCGGGACTACTACGAACTCCGCGTAATCATCCATTTATACATTAATATATGCCTATGTTTTCGTACGTTGAAGGGACCATTGCTACCTGAAGAAGATTTCTGACTATTAATAAGAGTTCTATTTTCATTCCAAAACGGAAGGTTCACGGAAGCAGGTCCAGAGTTTGTGGAGGTAATATATCATTACTCTATAGGAAGATATGGAATGGTAGCTGCCGGAGACTTGTCGCAAACGTATCTGAACATTGTATGTCCGATTTAAGTACTTCCCAAGAACAACCAAGATGTGCGACTGAGAGGTTACGCCTTACCCCCGTATATGGAATACAGACTGGTCCCGTATCCTCTATGGGAACCTTACGTTTCTCCGCCACAAATTGGGAACGTTGGAGGCGGTGAGGATCCTCTTGAAGCAGTGATGATGACTAGAGGAGGACTTTCGGGAGACAATAACCCGCCCAGAAGAGGTTCCGGTCTTCCCCCGAGAGGATCTCGTGCAGGTCCCAGTACGTCAGGAGCTGGTCGCGGCCATTCATCGGGACCGTCCACCACAACTTCATCTCTAGCTCTCCTTCACAACCATGCACAGCATACAGTCGGAAGAAGAAGATTATCATGATAAGCATCTGTTAATGTTTTAGGGCGCTACATGGACCGCACTTATCTTACGAAGATTCGTTCTTGATGATGCGCGTCTTCTTTTCTTATCGACATCCATTCCTCCGGCATCTTCCAGAAGAGTTTGCATATCACATATATTTTTTCACTCTTGGAAGATTCGGAAGAGTCACGGAAGAAGAATGTATTCAACCCCACCTCGATGTTATCAAACCAATATATGAGGCTATGATACAAAGTGAGGTACCAGTAATGCGAACCTACTTTTTAGACCATCATATTGGTAATCAGTTGCATCCGTACCCGTTTGAGAGACATACATTTTATCAATAAGACAGCGAACACTAACGGAAACAGAAGAAGAGCAGTGACGACCCGGGACGTTCGCCTTGAGAAAAGGGGCGTGTAATACAAAAAATGGTCCTCCCTTCATTTAATACAGGAAATGGTCCTCCCTTCGTGTAATCCAGCAACCTACAACGATCCCGCCCCTAACTTCTCCCACCGTCATTTCCAAATTTACTTCCATTTTATCTAGATATTTTTATACTGTATTTAACCCTCTGAATCGACCCAGAATCAAGTTTCTTTTCCCTTTTAGCTTACCTCCTCCTCCAAATTCGCCTTTTTTGAGAAGAAGGGCGCAAATGCACTACTGCAAAATTCCTTGCAGATTTATTTTACCTATTCCTAATGTATAGAACCTGTCCCGGGAGCCTATTTAAACCCCTTTCTTCTAAGTTCCAAATGCCATCGATCATTTTACTCGTCACCCCTCTCCCCCCACACACCCAAAACACCCTACATTGCCTCCCTTTCCCCAACGTCTATCAAAATGAACAACCTTCGCCCCTCTGTCCCTATTTCCAAAAAACGCCCTTCCCGTCCCATCAGTGGCCTTCGTCTCACCGCCTACGGGCCAACCGATGCCGACGACTACATCGGGCGGCAATAAAAGAAGCAAATCATCGAGTTCGTTCGCCGCCTCTTCATAGAAGAAGAAGCGAGGGAGGTAAGTGAGGATGAGACTGAGAAATTGGAGGAGGAGAGCGGGGAGTCCTTCGAGGAATGGTTAGTCCCTGAGCTAGTGTACGAGGCTCGGGAGAAAGATGGGGAGGATGAGGAGTAGGAAGAGGAGGAGGAAGAGGAGGAAGAGGAGGAGTAGGAGGAGGAGGAGGAGGAGGAGGGAACAGGGGGCATGGTAAGTTTTGGACTGGTGGGGCCTGGAATGGAGAGTATGGATCAAGTTTTGCCCACGATAGAACCGAATGGAGATATCTTTAGAAGTCTAGATATCTCCCAGGGGGGAATAGAGAGCTGTGAGCCATTCGCAGATATTTGTGGGGGACTGTTTGGACAGCATAGATATTTTAGAGGAGTTGTTTGGATCTGATTTAGAGAATGGGAAATAAGAGGACCTCATTGATTGTTATTTTCTTAAGTATCTTTTGTTTAGAGTATGTAATCCACACAAATTGTTTCTGTGCACTTCCTGGTACCTTCTGTAGTTTTTTTCGGACTTAAGGGGGTAGCCAGAAGTCTATATAAGCTGAATAAACTGCTTCCTCATGGAGAGGACAAGCAAGTTTGCAGATAACTTCAAGCCCAGTCCCAGATAGTTAGGAAGTTGAGAGTCAACTTCAGACCCAAGAAGAATTTATTTTACGCTAGTCACTAAGCATAGGTGGTAGACCCTGCCCCTTTTATACTTGCTTGTAGCTCCCTCAACTCTCTTCTACATACACTCCCTTTTGTTCGTTCAACAATACCACGGTAGCACTTTTGTCGCTCGCAACACCTCCTTCTCAGGGTAATTGGTTCTGAAGATCTCTTCCCCCGCCGATTTACCCCTATTAGTTGGCACAGGTATGAGCCTACCTCTGATTGACTTCGCGATAAAAGATTGATATCTTCTCTGCTTTGTATTTCGCGCCGCATTCAGAGAGGACATCGATTTGAAGGCCCTCACTATCCTATTGGAGGGAGCGAGGGGATTCAGGAAGGCAACATCAAAAAAGTCGGTCCCTCCGCTGCTTTCCATTGCACGGATGTCTGGTCTCGTACGGTGGAGACAATGGCGTGGTTCTAAAACAGGATGACGAGTAGCTCTTACCAGGTCTTCCGCGAGAAGGTTTACTTCGCGATCATGTCGGTTGATCCTGTGGCCTCCATACAAGCAGTACATGAGATGATCGCCATGTAAAACGATTGTGTCCGGGCAATTCCTTCTCAGTCACGGCGTGCCAAGGTGAAAATGCTCGACTTGACAGTAGTATTGAATCCAAAACGAGAATTATCGAGGGTCACTGCTTGTCTGTAGCCCGGGCCATCAGACGCCCATCGGAGGTGGTCGACCTCTTTCCTGCCGTCTATAATTATCCCGTTCAGTGTAATTTGCTCGCAGAAAATCACCATCGCAAAAGATGCTGACGTTCCCGTGGCGGTTCCTCCCCTCAACAGGAGCTCTGCGACTTCGCTACCCGTTTTGCATTGATTCTACAAAGAATGCAGGCGCGACAGATTTATACCGGCCGCCCGCATCCGTAGTTAATTTATGAATACCGTTTGCACGCCTCTGTGCGACATTGTACAACTCATAAAGACTTACCACCACTGTTGCGTGTTAGTTCACGGAGTCGGTAATCGATGAGCCTTGAAAGCTTGAACGAAGAGTACTTGAGAGTTGGTCCCTGGGTGAACCAGAAGTTGGGTTCACCAAGGTTTATATAGAATAGCATAGAACAGGGATTGTGGAACCGCTGCGTCAGTAGTAGAAATATATATTAGCCTTTGAAAATAAAGGAAATGGAAATCAAATAATTCCAATAAAAACTTCAACTCTAAGGTCAGTAATTTAAATTTTGTCTTCTCTGTGCTCCGCTGGCATGCAGCACATTGCCCTCGTTTCTTATCGTCAGATGTTGAGAAGACTTTTCGTTTGTTTGGCGATGCCAGTTAGACGGCGGCACTTAAAGTATGCACAAACTTTAGAAAGAACATCTTTAAACATGTTTTGAAGTGTTTCCCATGAGTTACCATGTTTTGGTAGTCCTTTCCTGGCATCTAAGACTTCGAATTCTCCATCGGTTTCTCGTAAGTCCCTGATCTTGTCCGCTACATACCAGAAACGATCGGAGAAGTCTGCAATTCCTTTCATTTGGCCTTCTGTCCCAATAAGCGCGTCGGCGTAAGGTTTGATACGGGAAACATTTAGTTACTCTCCCTCACTCACAAGCAAATGTTCAACACGAACAATAAAGTTCGAAAGAACTTTCACGATACGCATTGACCCAACCTAATTTGCAGACATCTTTGGACGCGGTCCTTTAGGGCGAACGACAACGACATAGTCACCGAAAATGGAATTGCAGGGATAAAATCCTGTCCTAGCGTTGTGGCGTTTAACTGCTGATTTCCGACTGGCCGAAGAAGCACTGGTTGAGTTGTGTGTAAATACCATCCAATGACTTCTGTAGTGCTCCCATACATAATTTTGGAGCAGTTTTGCTGAATTAACAGAGTCAACTTGTTTAAAACTGATAGCAGACAGAGCAGCGACGAGTGGGTTGCCAGACTCCACCCCCTTGTGGACATACACAGGTGCACGATTGCCGAGGAGACGAGGAATGTTATTGATGATACATTGTATCGCTGGTAGAGTAGTGGTGCAATCAGATTCAGAAATCCAGACCAATACGGTTCAGATGCATCAGTGAATAGACAAAGTAGTTGATTCGGGTCGAAAGTTGCCATAGTTGCTTGTTATTTTATCGCCATGATGAAGATTTAAAATTGATCACAGTGCTCGTCTCCCCAAGTAGAGATAGAGCGATTGGTTGGACGGACCTTTTTGCGAGTGGCATGCTTAGTGTAATTGGCCTCAAGGAGGCCGTGTACTGGGGCGATGAGCTGCGAAAACTTAGGAATACCAATTTTCATCCAATTAGCGCCATGTACAAGTTCCATTAGTGCTCCTTCAGTGGTAGATGTGCTCATGATCGTAAGAGCCTCGTACTGACGTAGGCGAAATTTTACACCTTTCTTTTTTTATGATTAGAGCGCAGAAATGGACCTCATTAGTAGCGAATTGACATTTTGCAGGATTCAGTTTGAATCTGCTGGCTTTGCACACCTCAAATACGGCGATTAGTCTTTGCAATAATTGAATGATTCATTTGCATACCCGAGCAAGTCATCGAGATAGATATGCAAATTCAAATGACCAAATAGCGATTCTGTTCACGATTTGAAATAAGCTACAGCATAAGTTGAGCAGTGCAAATCTCTATTTAGAGTGTAAACATCGAGCGGTTTGTGGAATTAGTAGCATCCACGCGATTCCTGAGATAATGGAAGCTGGCAATATGCTTGCAGGAAATCCAAACCGAACCACAGCTTCGAGTCAGTGAGTTTGGCGAGCATAAGATAGGCCTGTGGCATTGGCCAGACAGTTTTTTTGTCTGGGAGTTCACAGCTCGCAAGTCAAAGGTAAAACGTAATTCTTCTTTTCCAGGTTTTGGTTCAATGGGGGGAGCACAAGCACATTTGGATGGATTATTTCGAGCGATAAATCCAACATTAACTAGCTCCTCAACTTTTTTTCTTCAAAAAAGAAGTTTGTTCAGGAGAGTAGGTGCGTTGCAGAACTTTGATTGGGCGACGTGGCCCTTCAAGCTCAATAGGCGTGGGTTGAACTGTGACAGGTGGATCTTTTCCTAATGTCACTCGTAAAATGTCTTTAAACTCTGTGATTAATTCTTTAAATGTGACTCTGAGTTGTTTGTCCAGATGATTTTCACCTCGAGATATCATGGAATCAATTCGGTTTGGACTTCTGTTTCGTCCCGAACTCCGACCTTGACGTTCTTGTAATCAATGTCTTAACCATTCTTCGAAGGGAAATTATCGTTGCGCATCATGCTGCAGATCCTTGCAGGTTCGAGCTCACCTGTGGGCTTATCGATTTCGCTCAATATAAGCTTAATTCCAGTTTTCCGACTTTATCAGAGTTATCCTCAATTTGAAGTTCGCTATAGTCGATGGATGACAACCACTCAATGTTGTTCGCTAGAAAGTCCTTGACATCTAGTCCTGAAGCTTTCATGAAAGGTTTACCCAGAATAATGTCACCAGCGCAACCAGTACCGGCAGGGACATGATCATCGCTGCCCGAGAGAATCTTGACTTTGATGTTACGAAGTCGACAAGGCTCAGCCATAGTCTGTATCAGGGGGCTTATCTGAGCCTTTTTTTTTGAGTTGACAGGATGTACATCGATCTTTTGCAGTTTCTCAGGTTTAGAGAACCAGCATGAGGGCAAGAAGACTCCTTGATCACCAAGAAATTTCATGTTAGTCTCGGATATAGCGTTTCTATCAGCACCAGAGTCGAGTGGACATGCAAAATGAGTCCACCAATTTCAGCTGGAACCATTGCAGAATAATGAACAATAGATAAACACGAATCAAATCGATTTTTAGATTGTTCTTTGGCTTCATGTTGCCCAAAGCGGAGACACTTGGTATGGAGTCTGCTTTTTCTTCTCCCTAAATTATAGGAGGTTTTTGGCATACTACTTTTCTGTTTTCGGGCAATGTTTCATCAAGTAATTTTCGTTGCAATTTGGATTCAGGCAAGGAGGAAGAGATATTGGCTTGTCATTCGGAAACTTCTTCGTGTCCTCTTTGCTAACGGTAGAACTAGGCTTTCTAGGAGTGAACGAGTTCTCAGGACGATCTGTTTTTCTGGTTGAGTCTCTTAGAGGACGGCCGTAGTGTACATTCACGCAAAGAGATCACTTCCTCGACTATTTCAGCCTTGCCCGCCAAGTAATCCATAACGATAAAGTAGTCCCCCATTAGCTCTGCTTTCTCAAGTTGAGTTTGCATCTTGCGTTCTCTTTTTTAGTTTACTAGGCTGCACTACAGAAATTATGTGTTTACTAGCCGCTCCTTGTGAATTTTTGTCGAAGCTCCAACCTCGCTTTTCGCAAAGCTCGAGGTACGATGCAGACAACTTGACTATTCGGAGTCTTGTATCTGGTCCGCTGGCATCTTATTTCACGTGCTGCGTAACGTCTGCGAAGGCAGAAGCCAGAGAAACAGTTCTAACCAGTCCCGAAATTTCCTCCAGCTTTGCTCTGATGACATCATCGGTACAGTCCTGTAACGTTTTGACATTAAAGCCGAGTACTCAAGGTCGTATCAACACCTTCAGAAACTTTCCAGCAAAGCAAGATCCCCAGGATAAAACTTTCATTCCATTCTGTGCGTTGAAAGTTTCTTCGTACGCTTCACGTGCTGCTAAGAAATCTTGTACGCTCTTTCGAGATATTGTCCGAATTCTCGGCATCTGAATAGCCACAAACAGTTGTGCTGTTGTGACACCAGCGCCATTCGCTCATGTTGACCAACCGACTTACTGCGCGCTGCTGCCGTTTAAACCGTTTCGTGTTAGTTCACGGAGTCGGTAATCGATGAGCCTTGAAAGCTTGAACGAAGAGTAGTGAGAGTTGGTCCCTGGGTGACCCAGAAGTTGGGTTCAGCAAGGCTTACATGCAAAAGCATAGAACAGGGAGTTCAGAACCGCTGATTCAGCAGTAGAAATACATATTAGCCTATGAATATAAAGGAAATGGAAATCTAATAATTCTAATAAAAATTGCAACTCTAAGCTGAGTAATTAAATACTGTGTACGCTGTGCCCCGCTGGCATAAAGCGCAACCACCACTACGCACGTAATCCATGAAGCAGTGCAAGAACGAATTACTCTTAGGGATTCGAGGAGGCACGCGTTTCGCGCGTATCTGTCCTTCCCGGGAGCTAAGGAATGGGTGCAATGTCCCCCAAGCCATGGACTACAGACAAGCATTGACCCTCGATAATTCTCGGTGTGGATTCAATACTACTGTCAATTCCAACATTTTCACCTTGGCACGCCATGCCTGAGAAGGAATTGCCCGGACACAATCGATGATCATGGCGATCATCTCATGCACTGCTTGCATGGAGCCCACAGGATCAACCGACATGATCGCCAAGTAAACCTTCTCGCGAGAGACCTGGCAAGAGCTGCTCGTCATCCTTTTTTAGAACCACGCCATTGTCTCCACCGTACGAGACCAGACATCCGTGCAATGGAAAGCAGCGGAGGGACCGACTTTTTTGATGTTGCCTTCCTGAATCCCCTCGATCCCTCCAACAAGAGAGTGAAGGCCTTCAACCCGATGTCCTCTCTGAATGTGGTGCGAAATTCAAAGCAGAGAAAATATCAATCCTTTACCGCGACGTCAACCAGAGGTAGGCTCATGCCTCTGCCAACCTCCACTCTTGGAGGGTGACACCCGGATGCATACGCAGTGCTTAGTTACGTGGCAAGGAAGGTGGCCGTGAGGGCACTAGAGACGTACGGAAAGTTTCGGGGGAGTTGATGCAAAGGCTCGCTGCAGCAGCCGTCATGCCCAATGCGGCCTGCTTGATGGCCGTCCTGAAGTTAGCATTTTAGGAAGCGAAGTTCCTTCCCCATTAGTGTTTCGGTATACCATGTTTGAGTCCTTTATGGTCGTCTGGAAAACCATGGGATAGATTGGATATATTTTCCAAGAGTAGAACACCTAAACCCTCCCCTGTTCGGAGAAAAGTCCAAAAGAATCAATTGCAGATGCTACGTAAGCAGCCTCGGTAATTTACGAAGGTTGCAGGAGACCCACCCATTGAGAAGGGAAGGGGTGTGAAAACTGACCAAATATTTTAATCTCTATCCCGGTGTCCTACAGTGATGCTAAATTGTGGAACAATATTTTTTTATTGAGGCCTACAATTTATATTTATTGTGAATCATCAAGGAATAATTGTATCTATATACACTGGCGCTATTTTATGCTGAATTCAGTGTGAAATAATTTTTATGTCCTTTAGCTGGGTTTTCATATTATACAGGTTATAATGTTTGCATTTATTTTACCAAAAAAAGTATTATCTGGATGATTGATTACCTGGAAAATACTGCAATAATTATTGTTGAGCCTGAATTAAGTCTACCAAAATTATTGAACGGATCACCTGCTTTTTGGAGCAGGTTCACCCTGGTGTAGAGTATAAGTAGTCTAGTTTGTTAGAAATATTTTTACATCCTCGGGCTATCGAAATATTCCCCTCGATCACCTATCATTAAATTTGGTTTTCTATTCATTATTCACTCTAAGTCCAATTGCGGCATTTATTTATTTATTCAAGTTGGAACTATTTATTATCATTTGGATCGACCTATCCCAATTATTTTTCAAGGGAGACCTGGTTCCAGGCCCAATCCGGGCAGGGAAATTGCTATTGGTGGAATGCTTTACTCTGCTTTTGATCGAAGCTAGCGGCGAGTACCGCAGATTAAGTGGAGTGAAGCGTACGTAGCCAGTGCGTGACCTTGGAGGCGTTCGCGCAGGAGCAGTGTAAGTGGAAAGCCAATTGAGCATCATCCAAGTCTCGAAGACATTGGAAGATGCGGTCGACTGCGTTTTGGCGGCCTGCGAAAAATTGGGAAACAAAATGGTCCGAGCCAAAACGGGGTTCCCGACACGATGAAACCAGGGGGGTTGAAAAGGGCAAGAAAGTGCCAAATGGGAGTGGGAAGGGGAGAAGCCGTAACCTTGGGTCTTGGCAAGATTGAGCTGGAACCCTAGAGGACTTCCTTCCAGCTGGATGAAACGGATGGCAGCAGCGGCTTGGGACCGAGTAAGAACAATTTTACCTTCATATGCGAACCAAGCGTTCAGGGCAGGTGAGAACTTCTCCTGTAACGATAGCAAGATGGGATGGAGAGCTAGGGCAAAGAGCAAGGGACCTAGGGGACCACCTTGCTGAGAGGATCAAATTGCTGAGTGCCCTCTGAACTACGGACATAGTAGGGTCCGAAAGCAAGCTCTGTAGGAGCATCGTAACAAAAGTGTACCCACCGTGCGAGGCCTGGGGCATGTGTCTGTACGGCTTCTTGAATGTGCTGGTGGGAGATGCAACTGAAAGCGTTGCCAGCATCGATCTGGTCCAAGACGTCATCGTGGAACTCGGATCCCTGGGAAAGACGACGCACAGAATGAGTTATTTCATCGGTGCCTTTCTTGACGCCTACCACCAGCTGATGAGGCAGAAGGTAGGAGAGGATGGCGGGGGTGGCTTTGGGTGCCGCTAGCCTAAAAACTAGGAGTCGATAGAGAAGTCCAACTGCGATCGGACGGATTCCCCCGTTTGGCTTCGACAGCGCAGTAAGACGGCCTCCGCAGAAATACAGGCGGCACGTGGCCGGCAGATCGCTGTTTAAACAGAGGTTGAGGAACCTCATTAGGGCATGTTGGCAATCCCTCGTGGGCGTGACCCCACCTGACGGACGGAGCAGCATTTGTAGGAACATTAGGGGTATAACATCGGCCTAAGGAGCGGTTGAAGGATCTATGTTGTGAATTGCACGCGGACATCCGAGACCGAGAACTTTAGAGCAAGAGGCAAACCGTGAGGGGGCATGGGGGTGATTGGAACGGGGGGGCGGGGGATGAAGAAAAGCCAAGGATTGAAAGGTAGCTTGGCTAGGGAAAAGAGGGGAATCAACCTGGACAAGGTCTGTGGTGGCCCGGGAAGGGCTAACCCGGAAGAGAAATCGGAAACATCTGCGAAGGGCTTTTTGAGGGCGGGCGAGAGTTGGAGGGGGTGGAATCGGATAGGAGAGGGCGGAGATGAACAACCAGGTGGCCTCGTCGAAGAGGTCATCATAGAGGCGGCTGAATGCCATGCAGATGCGGTCAACAAGGCTGGAGCAATTTTACCTGCTGCGGGGTCAAGAGCCCGAGGCCGTTTGTGTCGTAAAACCAACTTCGGAATGGCAAGAAATTCCATGAGGGCTCGAATCCTGTACTTTGGTGATGGAGCAGATATAACGCGGTACAAGGCAGGAAAGTATAGTTCATAAGCCGCGGCTTGGACTGGGCGAGGAATGAAAGGGAGAAAAAAGAAGAGGCGGAGAGGAGGGAGCGGAAGGTGAGGTTTGACTGGAACTGAAAGAGAGAGGGGTCAGCCGGGGCGCTGCGAAAGGAACAGTAGACGCGACGGTAATGGTTTTCAGAAAGTTGCGGGCAAAGGGTTTGTATGAAGTCTGCCTGGATTCCCACAAGAATCCAGATGAGCCCCTCTCTTAAAGACAGTACGGTAAGTCTACTTTAGAAATTCTATACCCTGTTAGCTGAGGAGAACTTATTAGAATGTAGAGATGTAACTATAGAATTGTAGTATCTAGAATATAACTACGTAAATAAAACGATGACGTGGGGCTCCACGTCAAAAAAAAATTGAATGAAAATCAAATTTCTGAAATCATTCAAGACGATACAGTTTCTTTGTTACAACACTTTGTAATAGAGAACTGGAATAGCGACAGCGAACAACTGTCTATTGGTGTACCAGAGACATTGTTACAATATTCCCTCTCCTGGACTATTGACATCCTCGTCAATGATACTGCGGTAGTATATTATGTTTCCGAATTTACTCTTGGAAAGCTTCGGTTACTACAGCAGATCAATCTTCCGTAACATCAACAAAGTCCTTTGTTGGTTGCCACTTCGCCTCATGAAGAGGCACAGCACGCATCAAAACCAAGAACTTGAAACCGCGTCCAACCTTTTTGTGATTCAAAATAACCTCAACTTCCTGTTATTGTCCATCGGGTAGTTCAAGTGGTGCAGGTGCAGGAAGAATGGGTAAAGCAATTTCATCGGGATTCTCCAAATCTGGTGTGATATGAATAATATGAATGACGGCATGAATTCCACAATGAGCAGGAGGATCCAGTAGAACAGCATTTTTAAGAATTAGCTCCTTAACCACAAATGGTCAGTATCTGCGCGCAACATGCATTTTAGAATCCTGGAACCTAAAATAAACATCCGTAAAAAATTTATTATTTATCCATATCTTTGAACTTACTTTGTAATCTGGAACTTTATATCGCCTTGAAGCATATGAAGCTTGTCGAAATTTTGCCATTTTGTATGAAAATTGCGCATCCTCAGGAGAAACCTTGAGCTTGGCTCGAAATTCGTCCAAGCTCTGAAGAGGTAGTTTGCTGCTAGCCAAAAAGTTCAATGTCGATTAGATGTCCAATCCAAGTCCAGCTCAAATGGTGACATACCCAGATCAACGCTTACAGCCGATTCGTATGAAAAGTCTGCAGGAGGAAGAAGTTCATCCCAGTCGTCCTAGTGATAAGAGCAATAGCAACGGAGACAGTTCTAGACCATCCTATTCATAATCTCGGAAGCGCCATCTGTTTGCGGGTGTCGACTTGTAAGCATTCTTAATTTTGCCACACAAAGATTCATCAGTGTCTTCCAAAACTTTGAAACGAACTTGCTGTCCTTATCTGAGGTCACATCGTCCGCCACCCCTTTGTTCTTGAAAATTTTCGCGAAGAAGTCTCGAGCCGTGCCCTCAGCAGTATCCGATGTTTTAGATTTCAGAAAATGGACTGGACGAGTAAGTCGATCAACCCAAGTCGTGATCGCATCATGACAGCTCCTCGTCAGAAGTAGCCACACGGTAAAATCTATAGCTAATAATCCTCATCTGCGGTCAGGCAGTTCCAGTGACATTGGATCAGTCAACTTTTTTTGATTAGAATCTTTATACTGCTGACACGTGAGAGATCCTTCACAACACTTTCGAACATCCCGGCTCTTATGTTTCCAATGGAAGGTATCTAATCTGGACCGTGTCTTCGCAAATTTAAAATACCCACTAACTTTCGAGTCGTGAGCAATTTGCAAAATATCCGAAACTGACCTTCTTAGTACGCACAGCTTTCCTTTTCAAAAATGACTTGAGCTATCTTTTCGGAGCAATGGCAGAATTCTTTCAAGTTTCTGCTTCTGAACCATATCCTCTGGCCGCTCTCTTTTCACGGCTTTTACCAGTGGACCAAAGAACTGGTCTTCATCATACCGAAGAATAATCTGGTCAACATCAAGGTAGGGTACTTCAACGTAATTCACCGATACGTCACGATCTCCTCTCGACAAGTGCGGAGCTCGTGATAATGAGTCTATCAAGACGTGAATGTTATCAGGCTTCAGTGTAATGGGAAACAAATCTAAGTACCGAGAGTTTCCAACCAACCTGCTTCTTTCCAACTCAGTTTCAGTTTTTTGAAGAAATTCTTAAGCATCTGGTTGTCTGTGAAAATCTCCAATTCAGGACCTTCGAGATAGCACCTGAATCTTCGCAGAAAATTAATCAAATCGAGAAGCTCTCTGTCATTTGCAGTGTTGTCTGACTCAGTTGGTGAAATATTCTTTGAATAGAAAGAAATTACACGATTGCTTCCATTCGCATCCAACTGTGTTGGAATTCCACCGACATCAAGCTGTGAAGCATCTACATGACCACGAAATGGCCTTTTCCACCTAGGAGCGACTAAGATTGGAGCCAATGTCATCGCTTCCTTTACTTTCTGGAAAGCTTTATCACACTGTCGATCACATTTCCCTATTATTCTACCTTTTTTGTCAGATCTGTGAGAGGTGCAGCGATACCAGAGAACTTTGGAATGAACCAACGGAAAGCCTGTATTAGACCTAAGAAACTTCTCATCTCCGTTAGAGATTCAGGTTTCGGCCAAGCTTGTAGGACTCCGACCTTCTCAAGATTGACACGAATGCCGTCCTTACTGACTATTGAACCCAAGAACTCCAGTTCAGCCTGAGAGAAAAAGCATTTATTCGGAGAGATGTACAGCATGCGATCCTTAAGTCTCTTTAATACACTTTCCAGAGGTTCGTAATTTTCTTCCTCATTTTCACTGAATATAAGAAGATCATTCAAATAAAAAACCAAGAAGACATCGATGCAATCATAGAAGATATGGTTCATCAAAGTTTGGAACGTAGCAGGAGCGTTGCAAACTCCCATTGGCATAAGAAGATATTCAAATAGCCCATAATTTGTATTGATCGCAGTTTTTTCGACATCCTCTGGTTTCACCTTTTTCTGATGGAATCCCGCTTTCAGACCAAGCTTGGAGAAAAATCTCAAATCTCCAAGTCGATCGAACATTTCATCAGAACGAGGGAGTGGAGCATTTCCGTTTTGGTGATGCGATTCAAAGCGCGATAATAAACGACACCTCTAAGTTTTCCATTATTTTATTTCACAAAGAAAAGTGGTGGTCCATGTGGCGATTTACTGAAACTGATCTTCCCTTTTTTAAAATAGAATAGACGTAGTCTTTTGCTGCCCCAGGTTCGGACTGGTACACCTGGAAGAAAGGTCGATGAGGTGCCTTTCCTTCTTCCTCCACTTTGATTTCATGATCAACTGATCCAATCGGAGGAAGCCCTCTTGGCAATTCATCCTGAAAGGTCTCTTTAAAATTATCCAGTAATCTGCTCAGCCTTTCGTCGAGCTTTGAATCTGTCGCTTCTCTCATACTGTGAACTTCTAGAACCTGAAGTACTTCGAAGGAACCCCTATGCCGCAGCATTCATCTAAATTTCTTCACTCCAAAATTGGACACCTCCACACGTTTTTCGTCTTATGGATCAATCACTGGAATGGAAGCATCTTTCACCACCAAAGTCCGTTTCCGATTATCGACACGTGGATTGTGGGCAACATGCCACGGCATTACCACCAGAAAATCATACCTGGTTTGGGACACAGCCCAACTAGAAGTATATTTATGTTCGCCTAACTTAATAGTTCCGTTAGAAATGACCTCATATACTTCCTCAGTAAGTCCCTTCTGTGATTGACAAATAATGACTCGTTCACGCCGAATCTTAAAAAAGTTCCTATTTTGCTTCAGAAACTCGGCTTAAACCACGTTTCTATTGCATCCATCGTCCTTTAGTACTTTTACTGCTATTACATTCAGTCTACTTTCAAGTAATAACAAAGGCTCCACTGGTATAGTTCCATCGGTGGGGATGCTGTCATCATAACTATACGTGATTCCATTAGACTCGGCTTCGGAGATTCTCGAATTTTCACTTTCCTCTGAGAATTTAGCTCCAATGATGTCCACAACAGTTTCACTCTGCTCATTGGGACATCTCTTTACACTCACTATTGGTCTCACCTGAGTGTTGACCAAGTCTGATGGACCAACTAGTTTCCCGAGTCAAAGCCATTCAAATCATTACTGTGTCCTGCCTGTGTATTGTTGGCTACTATGCGAGTACCACTCCTGTTAGCTTAATTCCCGTTTCCTTTCCGGTGTTTCCAAGGTCTAAATCCCACCTTATTGCATGAAAAGCATCGGTTCTCCATCAAGTCTTTCTGACGCTGCCCATCGTCTTTTACGTTCCCGGTTTACGATCTCTATCGGCATAGAACCTGAGGCATTTTGATTTCTGTGAAATAAACATCTGCCAGTGAGGAAACCTGCACCTTAAAATGCTCCATCAATGTTAAGACCAATAGCAGCCGCAGCTTCAAACTTGGATAGGTTCTCTTTACGAACCTCCAACAGAATGTGTGGTTTGAGACCTTCACAGAACCGCGCCAATTTTACCGACTCGCTGATACCGGGAATATTGAAAACCAAATTCCCGAACTCCGAGAGTTGTGCTGCCACACCCGTTTTCTGGCAGATCTTGGTAAGTTTGTCGCGAGCTTGAATGACACTGACCTGGGAGACAAACTCTGCCTCAACCAGGAGCTTCAAAGCTTCCCATGTGGGCGGAACAGAATTTTCGGACACAACTGTATACCACCAGTTTGTGGCAGATCTGTTCATGAACGTCGAAGCAAAGTCGATAGAATTCCGTGCACTGATGACTTCTTCAAGGCCCACCTGAATAAGTCTCAGGTACTTTTCGACTGAATGCAACCATTATCGAACCGTTAGCGCATCTCGAGTCCCAACAAATAGCACAGGCTTATTTGGTTTGAAGAAAGACATGTTCAACAAACTTCTCGATTATAGCCTTAAAACAACACTTAAACTTGAATACAAGCAATTGAAGTTGAAATCTGCAAGGAATTCGTCCCTGGATGACGAGTTAGCTACCTAGCCGCGGAGAGAGTGACTTACCAGCAGCTTAAATCCCCCCTACATTCCGGTGTGACTCCACAATCCGTTCAGAATATCCCCACCAGTCCACTATGTAGACCGCGATCGGTATCTTTACCCAATTAGAAAGCCTCTCAATCCGACTTTAATCTAGCGAATAGCTAAAAAATAATCGTTCTGAGCACGTTCCTCTTAGTCCAAGTCAACCCAATGAAGCATTTCCAGAACCTGTGACCCAGTCGGTGCACCTGGTGCCTATTGGACCGTTGTTCTCATATGAGGACAACTTTGAGCCCTTTTTTTTTAAATACATTTTTTTTACCTCAGCCCATTTCTTGTCCCTCTGCATTAGTTCATGAGTGTAGATAGCCGATCAAAACAAACTTTTCAAGATTGTTGACCTCGGTTAAGGCTAGAGCAGATTTTCCTCACCAGCTTCCGCTCTTCGCAAGAAGTTGTGAAAAAGGCTTCATTTTGGAAGGAAATATAGGTCGTATTTTCGTGGGGGGTTGTAGAAACGAGGGAGCGTGTATTTTTTTGTTAAGTTACAGTAAGAAGTACTGTACTGTAACTTCACAAAAAAATCTTTTTTGCAGTAAAAATTTCAGGCTTCCAAAACATTTAATGTTCCAAAATGTAATGGAAACTGTCCTCGTATAAGGAAAGAGCATGTTCGTATAGACACTAGCTAACAGCCAACGATTTCAATGAGATTGTATAGGAATTCTGTGATAAAACCCTCCAATAGGGACTTGGTCAGAAGTACGGCTTTACGAAGGCAACTTAGTTAAGCCTATGTCTGATCTAAGTATTCCGAACAGGATCACGCACATTCGTGAGGCCTGCACGCTACCTGAACAGAATAACCTAGACAACCCAGACTAGGCTGCACCCCCAAGGTCCCGGTTACCTAGTTCTCCAATTAGTAACCCCGACCTGCGTAGAACAACGGTTTTTAGAGAACCTAGCACTCCAGCCCACAGATACTCTCCTGTACTTGGCACTCCAGCCCACAAGTAGATTACATGAAACTGCGGACAATAACATCTGCATGCAAAATTTTTCAATAATTCAACAACCCAAAACATACAAGTGTAAAAAAACTCGAACTAGAGTAGGAAGAAAGCGACAAAGCAGCGGAACCGGCGGAAGCGATGCTACCAGTGAAACAGAGAGGGAGGCAGCCCGGGCCCTGCTTAAGGAAGAGTAGATGCGATGGTAATGGGTTTCGAAAGTTCGGGGCAAAGGGTGTAAAGAGTGTGACTGGATTCCCAACAGAATCCAAATGAGCCCCTCTCTAAACGACAGTACGGTAGATCTACTACAGAAGTTCTATACTATTTTAGCTGAGTAGAACTTACTAGAAAGTAGAGGTGTAACTATATAATTGTACTATCTAGAATATAACTACGTAAATAAAACGATGCAATGGGGCTCCACGTCAAATAAACGCATTGAAGGAAAATCAAATTTCTAAAATCATTCAAGACAATACAGTTTCTCTGTTACACCGCTGCGTAATAGAAAATTGGAATAGAGACAGCGAAAAAGTCTCTATTACACGGTAGTAATGCGAACAAGTGTATATTACAAAGTGGCGTAACAGAGACATTGTTACAGGGACGGTTCTGAATCTTGATTCACAGCTGGTAGAATCATGCGTTAGGATACATGTCGACATAGGGGGCGGGAATGTGTTCAAGGCGACCATAGTGGCTGGTGTCTGCTGGTGTAGTAGGGAGCATAGTGATAGGAGATTGGGCATTGGGAGCAACGACCTTAATCCAGCCATCTGTTTGATGCGCAACATGGGCATTCTGAGTACGGCGGCGTTTGAATCCACCTGCCGCTGCTGGTGGGGGAGGCAGAATGACTGCACCAGGGAAACCAGGGAGGCCGGACAGTTTGGCAAGTATGTATGTATCGATCTCTCGAAGAGCAGTGGAGAACGATCGAGCAGGAGACCATTTACTATTGTCATCTTCCAAGCGAGGGATTTCGGAACGCAGACCCTGCCATACTGCGACGAGGTCATCAGCCGAGAGATCAGTGTCTAGATCCCTTATGCCTGAGAAGGTAAGAGTTGGTGCGTCAAAATTGTCAGAATACTGCGCTAGGGTGCGATAAGAGTCGTATGCAGCGTTGATCGTCGTAAGTTGCGCTCTTCCGCACAGATGTAGAAGTGGTTCGGATCGGCCAATTGAATGATGGATCAGGAACCACAAAACCCACCGGCAGATATGGGGTCGCGAAACTGGGATGGGTTGTGGATCTGGAAGGTCGACGGAACAGAGATGCGAACGCAACGCTTCTGATTACCTCCGAACGGGCCGTTGGTGGCATTACGAACAGTGCCTGCAAACTTACGGGCTAGGCGGGCGTCGTCGAGATCGCGATGCTCAGTCAAGCCTTGACGACCGAAGGGGGGAAGAAGGCGAAAAGGGTGGGTCCGCACCGGGGCTTGGGCCGCTGAAGCTTTGACCACTCGCAGATACGGGGCCGGTGCTGTGGCCGCAGGATCTTCGTCAGGCGATTTGGCGTCGTAAGCGGAAGGAGAACGGGGTGCGGAAACATCAACGCCGACAAGCGCGTTAAGAATGTTAAGAACACACCTAAACTGCGGGTTGTCCTGGAAAGACAGCTTAAGCACGTTGAACGTAGAGGTTTGCAGGGCTGATGCGAGGAAATAATCGGTTGATGCGGGGTCAGCAAGGTTCATAGCTCCGCCAAGCAGTGGATTTGACCAAGAAATCCAGCGCATGGCACGTGAAAGAGCAACGACGGGGTTGCTGAGGGTGGCAGCGGGACGGTTTGTTTTTGGCGCCATATAGTGTGGTGTGACGAAGGCTGGCCCCAGAACCGACGAAGAAAGGGACCGAAAGGGCGGGACTGCATGTGCAGGCGCGAGATCACTCGGGTAGTCGGGAGATCACAGGCACGAAATAGTGTTACCCAGGAGAGGAAATGCTTGAAAAACAAAAAGAGAAAGAAACAGAAACAGGTAGGATGGACGCGTTTCGCGAGAAGGAACCCGCGAGAGCTGGTGCGAGACGCCTCAATACAAGAATACTCGGTTACAGGGGTCGCATTTGTACAGACTGTTTGTTGGATCTGGAGGGTCATTGTGGACTATAGCAACGAAGACAGGCCGGCTGGCTGTCTGGTTAGGAAGTATAGTCCTTCGCAACCCAATCAGAGAGGGAAACAGTAATTAATCGCGACAGGTGAACGAGGAACACGGACCCAACTGCCATTTCAAATCCAATTCAACGGGGAGCCAGGATTCGCCAGAAAACATACCACTCGACGGGCACAGGGCCCAGTGGGTCCCTGCCCGTGCGATGTCTGGGCCAGCGTCTGAACGAACCTTACCACGTGTCGGCTATTGCCCGCTGTGGCCCCAGGAAAACCCTCGAATCAAAACTGTCGCACAGCTGTTAGCACACCTCCGCAGCTCGCATTGTCGGAGCTCTAAGCTATGACCACCTAAGCTTCACGAGCTTGCAAAACTTTCAAAGTACCTATCCGCCTTAGGATATTGGTACAGTGGGTGTCAACGACCAGTATATCGGGTCAAGGGTATATCCTGCCCCATCCCAGACGGCTTGTATGTGTTCTCGTACTCCAACTGCCCAAAATGCAGTGTACGTATAGCGCCCAGGCATTATGTTCCTCTACATGATACACAACTGCGCAGACCCACTGCAGTGCCCACTCCTGTCTTAGTTGTCGACGATCCCCCCCCGGAGCGGGCCAAGAATCTCCCAGATGGCCCCCAGCCAGACATTTCAGACAATCGCCTGGAACCAATCCCCCCGGTCACTGCCCCACACGGAGAAAATATTTACTTCACATACGCCACTCATGGCACATATTCTTGTGAAGTTCCGTAGCTGCTTGACGGAGACTTATGCAAAAGCAATAAATGACGCTGCACAAGCCTGCACCCTAGCGCCACCAAAGAGTTTGTTAGAGTATTCCTGTTTCCAGCGGTCATGCTAACGACCCTATCCTACACCAGCTCTGTACTGAGACACGCTGGAAATCACTCGCCGACCGAATGAAGGATAGGTTATAGCTTTGGAACACTGGACAATTTGAGACTCTTTGGGATCAGACCATTCAACAGGCGGCACTCCGTAGCACGGAATCTACGCAGCAATAGCTTAATGTCCGGCGAGCAAACGAAATTGGCCCAGGAGGGGGCATACGGCAAGGCCGTCCAGGCATTAAGTTATCTGAGGGTCCTCCCACCAACGCCAGGCGTAGTTGATGCGCTCCTCGCCAAACACCCACAACTGCCTGCCGAAACCGATGAACGGGGACCAATTGCGCTGGAGTCCGTCCCCCCATTTCGATATTTCAGCGAAGAAAAGGCCCTGGCAGCTATCAGGAGTTCTAAACGGGCTCTTCTGGGGGGTCCCGGTCTTCGGCTCAACCACCTCGTAGAGCTGGTAATGTCTCCGTTTTCACCCGGACACTCTGGAAAGATCGGATATACCTTCCAAGAGTAAAACACCCAAACGTTCACCCCTCTGGATTCTTAGCAGCCCTCACGAGAATCGTGAATATTTTAGCAGCTGGAAGAGCTTCAGCCGCCCTAGCCCCATGGATAGCGGGAGCACCTCTCACCCCCCTAGCGAAGATGGACCCGAAACCGAGACCAATCGCTGTGGGTGAAACGCTTCGTAAGCTGGCTGGCAGCTGCCTTATGAAAAGAGCAACTGCGAAAGCAGCCAGTTACCTGCAACCGCTGCAGGTGGGGATCGCCACTCGATGTGGAACATCCAAAGCCGTACACAGCGTTCGACGAGTGGTCCAAAAGTTCGGACATTTTTCCGACTATGGGATGCTTACGGTGGATTTTAAGAATGCTTTAAATCTATGCAGCCGCTGTGCATTTTTGGACGCCACGAGGAATCTCTTCCCCAAGCGCCTGCCGTGGGTCGTATACTGGTACGCCCACGAACCTGCATATCTTTGGGTCGGTGCTCACACTATTCGTTGTGTGCGAGGGATACAACAGGGCGATAACCTCGGTGGCCGCCTGTTCGACCTGGTACTGCACTCCATCGTACCCAAAATTAAACAGCTCCTAGCCTCTGGGGACAAAGAAGATGGGAACGTGGGAAATCTCTTGCTCTAACTGTGGTACCATGATGATAGATACATCATCGGACGCCACGACCACCTCCTCAAAGCACTCGACATCCTCTCCTAGCTCGATGCAACAACCCGACGACTTCATCTTTCGCTGTCTAAATGTAAGGTTTGGTGGCCTTCTGCACCGCCTGAGGCTGTGCAACGCCTTTGCCAGATAGAACTCAAGCAGGAATACAGTGCAGGTACAACTGTACTAACGCCTATGTAACATGTCACTGTTCATGGAATGGCCTGCACTAATCAGTGACAAATAAGATGCATTAAGTCTATTCAGAGATTCCCGTCCGATTATTTAGTTTGAGTTCAGAAATACTTTTCGGATGTTTGATTATCAAGATTCACTCTCTTGATGATTATCAAGTGTTAGTGCTACTGAATTGGAGAGGCTACAATGCAGTAAGGTAGTATTGTGTAAATGGGGGGTTAATTTACTATGGTGGATATGTGGGTTGGTATCCAGTAAATTTGTACCGAAGCGTAGATATCGTATCATTGTCAAGCCAATTGCGAAACCGTACGATGCGTCGAAAGCTGTGGATAGCACTCCAATCTAGTATTTAGTTGTGGATTGTAACAAGTCCGACTACAGAGACACAGAGACCCAGAGACATAGAGACTTCGAGACAACAATGAACTAAGATAAAACCTTTGTGGTAAGAGACTTATTGAGACCAGAGACCATCAGACTACCTTGTACTAACCCTTGTTCACGTTCTTTTATTACGCCTCCGTCGGCTCCGCACAGTTTATTTCGCAATTTTTCACCTCTCGTGTACATTACCTCGAAGCATTCCTCAATGCCGTCGACGATATTGAGAATACACAATTGGCATTTCAGCTCCTGCGCAAGTGCTTCGGGGTCTGCGAGATCGGGTATTTATTCCGGGTAGTACCACCACCGCGTACCGCACACGGTGCTACAATATTCGACGGAATTATGGAGCGTGGCCTCCGAAAGTTGGCTGGAGGAGTCCTCGATTCTAAAAATTTTTGGGAACTGCAACTACCAGTCAAATCCAAGGAGGAAAAGAAACCGTCCCTTGGACTAGGATTCACTTCCGCAAAAGATATCGCAGGTGCTGCGTTTCTGGCTTCCATTTCAGCCTCCAATAGGTTGTGCGAAAAGGGTTTGCCAGCCTCCATCAGGAGTCTCACAACATATGAAGATGTCCTGGAGGCTCACCGGCTTTGTTCTCAATCCTGCTTAATGTCAAGGATTCTTCCGTTTAGTGCCTTTTGCTCAAACAGAACACTTTCGCAAAAGACACTCACGGAAGCAGTCCACGAGGCTGCACAAGATGGTATACTTCTCGGATATGCAAGGAGGCAGTCTTTTCATGCATCGATGGCGCTGTAAGGGGCGAAGGAATAGGCATACTGTTCCCCTTGCGCGGGTCTGAAGGCTAGTATCGACGCCCGCGAATTCTCGACATGGCTGCAATACTTCTCTCAAATTCCGCTTTCGCTCCAGACACACCGTGTCCGAGGAGAAACTCTCCGGAAACACTTGACTGCTTCGTGGATTATCTCCTGCACTGTGTTCACGGAGGCCACAGAATTCGAAGAAATGACCGCCAAGTTCACTTGTTCTCTTAGAACCTGCAGAAAGCTGCTCGTTTCCCCGCCTTCGAGCCCAGGGATGGCCCTCATCGCACAAGGCCAGACATCAGGGTAGTGGGAAGCACTGGAGGAACGGATTTCTTCGATGTCACTTTTGTCAACCCACTCGCGCCATCCAACAGGAGAGTGCGCACCTTTAACCCGCTCACATCCCTCAACGCGGCAAAGGCTGCAAAGCATAGAAGATATGAATCTTTTATCGCGACCGCCGCCCGAAGCAAGCTCATGCCTATCCCCATATCCACCCCCGGGGCCTGGCACCCAGACGCCTACGCAGTGCTAACCGACGTGGCGCGGAACGTGACTGTTAAGGCAATTGAGACATACGGGACGGTTCGAGCGGTTTTAACCCAGAGGCATGCGGCAGCAGCAGAGATTTCCAATGCATCATGCCTGCTGACAGGATTCGAGCCAGCCATTTAGGCACAGGAGTGACATTACCCATTATCTTGAACACGTCTAACATACACCGGGGGATAGCCGAACCGCACTTTCCAAAAATTCGTATAGTTCCTCCCCCACCCCCTTTCATCCGCGCGCGAGCGCGCGTGCGCGGAGCGCTCCCCTCTTGCGCATTGGGAGTAGAGCCCCGCAACCGGCTCGACCCTTTCCCTCAACTTCCAACAATTCTCTTCCCGCCCGCCACGTTCATCTGGGGTACGTATCACAATACTCTGACCTTCGTTTTACTTCTTTTCGTATCATCCACAGTCTCGTGGATCTCGACGCCCGGCGCTCCCCCCGGCGCTCCCCCCCTGCTTCTCGTTGCCAAGGCGATCGATTGGAACATCGACATCCCGACCGCGCTTTCTTTATCGCAACGACCATCGGTTATCCCGCAGGCTCTCGTGTCCTCCGCTGACGAGGACAAAATTTCAAAATTCTGAACGGTCAATTTCCGCAGCACCGCATTGATTGCATTGCTGTATCAACTGACAGTGAAGCACGGGTGACAAGTACAGTTTTGAACAAGGAGGTCTGAAGTGCATACCGACCGTACAGGACAGGAAGTCCCGAGGATTGGCACACTGCACTGTACAGTACAGTAGTAAGTCCAATCGCTTAGTAGGGTGCACTGTTTTCTGGAGTCGATTGTGGTTGTCTGGTAAACCATGGGATAGATCGGATATACCTTCCAAGAGTAAAACACCCAAACGTTCCCCCCCTGTTTTCTAGGACCTCAGGGGATCGGAAAATTGTCACTCGGCTTACTGTACTGTTCCCTATTGCCATTATGCCCCCGGTACCCCCGCCAACGGAAGAACAACCAATCAACCCCCTGGAACAATCACAAATGGAACATGTACCCCACCTAGAGCACAGGCCGGTCGAGCGAAACAATGGCAGTTGGTTTTCAGAGCGCACGCTAGCAGGCCCCACCTCAACAAGGCCACTACCACATCCAGAGGTTTGTCCACTCTGCCCAACCCCAAAAACACGAATGCGAACAGTCGCCAACCTGCTGGCACATCTTCGTAACACGCACCGCGCCGGATCCGAACATGGACAGTCAAAACTACACCAGCACAGTAAGCTCAAGAGGTGCATCGCACACGAGGGCTATTGGTACTGTGCTTGCCACAACCAGTACATCGGCTCTAAGGTTTCCAGGCCAATGGAAAACGGCCTCTTCGAGTTTTCATACTCGAAATGCCCAAAATGCACAGTCAACACGGCACCAAAGCAGTACACGCCACTGGACAACACACAACTCCGCAGCCTCGTGCCAACTACAGTACCCTCCCCGGTACCTGTTGCAGACGAGCCAGCTCCGCCAGCACCAAATAGGGTTTCCGCAGACCGCATTTCCCCCTGAGGCACCTCTGACAACTGCCACGAACACCAGGCCTACACCTCGACCTACACCAGACAATCCCGCGCCTCAGTGGCCTGCCGCAGAAATCCAAACCCCATCAAGCAACCACACGCAACCGTTGCCCTGAGCTGATCAGGTTTTCACAACCCACATACCAGTGATTTGTCACATCCCGACACGGTTCCGGCCTGCCCTCAGTGAACTCCTCCCAAAAGCACTACAAGAAGCTGCACTTGCGTGTGACGCGGGACAGGACGGCGCGTCGGACGTACTAAGCAAAGTCTTTCTCTTCCCTTCAGTGATGCTCTGTAACACAACGGGTTGGCAACTCCCAAACGGCGATGACGACGCAAGCGCTCATACCAAGGCAGAAATATTCAGGGAACGGATCAGACTACGGAACGCGGGACGATACGACACCATCTGGCACGCAGCGCTTGCCCAGTGCACCTACAGGGCCTCGAAAAAGCAGTCACAGTCAGAACAAAAGCAGGCGAACATCAGACGTGCGCTGAGCCTTGCCAGAGAGGGCGCTTACGGAAAGGCGGCGCAAGCACTAAACTCACTCGGCGTCCTCCAGGCAACAGAAGCCGTATCTGAGGCACTCTGTGGAAAACACCCACAGGTAACCCCGGTAGCCCACCGGCCCAAGTTCGTTCCGCCTGCCTCCATCACCCCGCCTACCAAAATCACCACGGAAGAGGTCCTTCGTGCAGTCCGCTCGTTCAAACCTGGCTCCGCTACGGGCGGCTCCGACCCTCGCCCCTCCCACCTCGATGAGTTGCTACGCGCTCCGTCATCCTCTTCTCGTGGAGGAATGTGATAGGGGTAAATCGGCGGGGGAAGAGATCTTCAGAACCAATTACCCTGAGAAGGAGGTGTTGCGAGCGACAAAAGTGCTACCGTGGTATTATTGAACGAACAAAAGGGAGTGTATATAGAAGAGAGTTGAGAGAGCTAAAAGCAAGTATAAAAGGGGCAGGGTATACCACCGACGCTCTGCGACTAGCGTAAGAAAAAGTTTTCTTGGGTCTGAAGTTGACTCTCAACTTCCTACTACTCGGGACTTGGCCTGAAGTTGTCTGCCAACTTGCTTCACCTCCACTAAAGGAAGCAGTTTACTCGGCTTATATAGACTTTTGGCTACCCCAAAAGTCTCAATCAAGCATACTAATAACCACAAAATGCCTTCACAGTAATCGTGTGAACCAGATAGACTATTAGGAGATATTTCCTCAAGGTAACTATCTTAGTGCCATACCCATGCCAGCCACCCATCGGCCAGGGGTGGGAATTGATGTGGCCATTATATAGACCTTTCAGAGCTAATTGTAGTATCACCCACAACCTGGAACTGTACTGACATCTACTAAGACAGCGTGTCCTAAAATGAAAATATCAACCGATGAATTTGCCACACTCACCCAAATTAAAAATATCTTGCAAATTCAAAAACTGTAAAAATATCTTCCCAATTCCGATACTGTATACAATCATGGTCCTCATCTAGATTTTTTCGTGTGCGAATTTGGGCACATCAGAATGCTGCATTCGCTTACCGAACTCGTCAATGTCCTAGCAGCCGTAAAAGCGCCACCCGCTCTGGCTCCGTGGATCGCGGGGGCACCACTTACCCAGATTACTAAGGCGGACATGACGCCCCGTCCCATCCCCGTCGGCGAGACACTGAGACGTTTGGTGAGTAGCTGCCTCATGTCGCAATCCTCTACAAAGGCGGCGAGCTACTTACAACCAATCCAAGTTGGCATTGCGACGAGGGCCGGGTCCGACACCATTGTGCACGCCGTCCGACGAATGGTTAATACAGTTGGCAAGTCATCAGACTTTGCGCTGCTTTCAGTGGACCTTAAAATGCGTTCAATCTTTGCAGTCGATCTGCTTTTCTCGAAGCGGTTCAAACGCATTTTCCACAACTGCTGCGCTGGGTAATGTATTGTTACAACGATCCAGCACATTTGTGGACGGGTTTCGACACACTACGTAGTGTGATCGGTGTCTAGCAAGGCGACCCGTTCAGCGGCTTGCCCTTCGACATGGTTCTCCATAGGCTAACCTTGAAGATACAAGACATGCTGACGTTGTCGAACGGCGACAAAGAGGTCCAAGAGATATTCCTACAGCTGTGGTATCATGATGACGGCTACATAGTGGCCAAACATGCCTCTCCGTTGAAAGCTATCGCAATTCTGTCCTCTCCCGAGGCAACGCGCCTCGGCCTACACTTGGCACTTCCCAGGTGCAAAATGTGGTGGCC
This sequence comes from Kappaphycus alvarezii, assembly GCA_002205965.3. NCBI lineage: Eukaryota > Rhodophyta > Florideophyceae > Gigartinales > Solieriaceae > Kappaphycus > Kappaphycus alvarezii. The sequence continues at coordinate 77,375 of NADL03000654.1, forward strand.
CACGGCTCCAGACGAGGTCGTCACAGCCCCGTATCCCCCGGAGATCCAACAAGTCTACAGCGAGGGAATTCCGGTCCTGAATGCGCCAATCGGCTCAAATGATTTCATGAGACACTACTTCAACAACCACGTGCTCCCTCTGGAACCCTTTATGCAGGCCGTCACGGAACTTCAGGATGCACAGGTCTCCTTCCAGATTTTAAGAAACTGCGTTGGGATATGTAAGTTGGGCTATCTCCTTCGGGTCGTGCCGCCATCGTGCACCATCGAAGGAGCCACCTATTTCGACAAGCAGATGGAACAGTCAATGAGGACTTGGGCAGGAGGCGTCCTCGACAGCACAGTCTTTCGGGAGCTGCAACTCCCGCTCAAACAAATTGAGGAGAAAAAGCCCACATTAGGAATCGGCCTTACATCAGCCAAAGACATCGTCGCAGCCGCCTTCCTCGCGTCTAGCTCACATACAAACAAGCTAGGTGAGCGATGCCTGCCGTCTACATTGAGCGACTTGGCAACTTACGAGGAGGCCAAGATGGTATTCACTCAATGGAATTCATCTTGCCGCCCGGTCGACAGGCTCCCAATCAGTCGATTTTGCCCCAACCATCCATCGCAAAAGACACTGACTGACGCAGTCCATGTTGCAATATATGAAGAGCTTCCGGTGGGAAGTTGCCGTACACAGGCCTTCAGAGCCTCAATGAGTCTCCAAGGTGCCAAGGAATGGTTCCATTGCCCTTCCACAACAGGCTTGAAGACAGCAATAGGCACACGATATTTCTCGATGTGGTTCAAATACTATTGGCAAGCCCCGCTCTTCGAGCCAGGAACCCCTTATCCAAGAGTCGGATGCTCAGATACAGTGGACGTCGACGGCGACCACTTGATCCACTGCAGGTACGGATCGCAACGGATCGTCCGCCACGATGACCAAGTCACACTACTAAGTAAATACCTGAGCCTAGGCGCAAGGCATCTTGCGCCTAGCCCCGGTCGCACGGGGAACACAAAACGAGGCCGGACATCAGGGTGACAGGCGCCGCCGGAGGTACCGATTACTTCGATGTGACCTTCGTGAACCCGCTGGCCCCTTCGCACCTCAGAATGAGAACCTTTAACCCCCTTACCAGCTTAAACGCAGTCCATGCTGACAAGCTACGAAAATACCAGGGATTCCTAGCCAGTTTACCTGGCAGGAACAGACTCGTGCCCGTTCCTATCTCCACACTCGGGGGTGGTATCCCGAGGCGTTCCGCCACATGACGGAGGTAGCCCGAGCGGTCGCCAACCGAGCCCTGGACCAATACTCCAGGGTGAGAACAATTCTCCTCCAATGACACGCGGCGTTGATGGTCACCTCCAACGCAGCCTGCTTGTAAACCGGTCTACCAGCTACTTTCTAGTTGGTACACACGCTCAAGCACTTGCAATGTAGGTCCTGCCAATGGTTTCATTACAAGTACAGAGGACTCCTAACCTTTCTGATAGGTGTAAATCGATGGGAAAAGAGATACTTTGAACCAAATACCCCAAGAAGGAGATGTTGCTAACGGCAAAGGTGCTACTGTGGTATAGTTGAACGAATAAAAAGGAGTGTACATGGAAGAGAGTTGAGAGGGCTACAAGAAAATATGGAAGGGGCATTGTCTACCACCTATGCTCAACGACTAGCGTAAAATAAATTCTTCTTGTGTCTGAAGTTTACTCTCAACTTCCTAACTATTTGGGACTTGACTTGAAGTCGTGTGCCAACTTGCTTGACCTCTCCATAAGGAAGCAGTTTACTCAGCTTATATAGACTTTAAGCTACCCCTAAAGTCCGAAAAAAACTACAGAAGGTACCAGTAAATGCATAGAAACAATTTGCGTGTATGGTATACGCTAAAAAAAAGATACTTAAGAAACTAAAAATCAATGACGTCCTCTTTTTTCCCATTCTCTAAATCAGATCCAAACAACTCCTCTAAAATATCCATACTGTCCAAGCAGTCCCCGCAAACATCTGCGAACGGCTCGTAGCTCTCTATTCCCTCCTGGGAGATATCTAAACTACTAAAGATATCTCCATCCGGTTCCAGCGTCGGCACCACTTGATCCATACTCTCCAGTCCAGACCCCACCAGTCCAACACTTTCCATGCTCCCTATTCCCTCATCCACATCGTCCTCGTCCTCGTCATTCTCGTCTTCCTCTTCTTCCTCCTCTTCATCCTCGTCTTCCTCGTCTTCCTCCTTATCTTCCCCGTCCTCCTCTTTAATAACCTCGTAGACCAATTCAGGGGCCACCCACTCCTCGAAGGTCTCCCCAGCTCCCTCCTCGATGTCCCACTCCCGCCCCTTACCTACATCCTCCGCCTCATCCTCAATAAAGAGGCGACGCACGAATTCAATGACCTTTTTTCTTGATTTGCCGGCGCAGGTAGTCCTCGCGGTCAGAAGGTCCGAAAAGGAGTAGGCGAATAGAGATTAGGGGCGGGGGGTGGCGATTTTTGGAAATGACTTTCAAGGGGTGTAGATTGGTCATTTTGGTAGTTTTTGGGGAATGGGAGGTAATGGAGGGTGTTTTGGGTGCGTGGAGGCAGAGATGTGATGAGCAAAATGATCGGGGACGTTTAAAACTTGGAATAAAGGGGTGTCAATTGGCTCCCGGGGCAGGTTCTTCAGATTAAGAATAGAGTAAAACAAATCTGTAAGGGATTTGGTAGTAGTTCATTTTCGCCTTTTTTCTCAAAAAAGCGAATTTGGAGAAGGAGGTAAGCAAAAAGGGAAAAAGAACTTGATTCGGGATCGATTCAGAAGGGTAGATACAGTATAAATATATCTAGATAAAATGGAAGTAAATTTAGAGAGGACCGCAGCAATGATAAGCGAGGCTCAGGGAGGACGAGGAAGGACCGGAACTATAAGCAAGTTTGGACAAGGAGAGGTAGTACAGTAAACTAAAGGTCTGTAGATGACGGCGACAAAAAAATCCGTTCCTATCAGCGCGCGCCTAACCCTTTCCATTACTCACAGTGAACGAACCCAAATCCTCCGTGTCTCCACGCGTACCATTTGCTCCACCCTTCAGACTGTGCTACGGAACACTGCTCTTCATTCATACAAATCCGCAGTTCGGGCGCACGAAGACTGGAAGACTCAAGTGGCACCCGAGAAGGTGGTCCATTTCACGGCTCTCGACTCAGTGTTTGGGCAGGGGCAACTCGTCCGCCCAGTTGAGGAAAAGGCCTTTGAGTACATCCCGAAGGGAGATGAGAGGACTGTTGCATTTCGAGCCTCGTTTTCAGTGGAGTGTTGCAAGGACTGGCTGTCATACCAACCGGCTCCGGGGTTGGGTACCTACATCCCGGACCACAATTACAAGACTTGGTTGCAGTTCTATTGTAGGGTGCCACTGTTTCCTCCAGCTTCGAAATGCCACAAAGGGGGATGCACGACCCTCATGGATAAGTATGGTGACCACACGCTGTGCTGTGCCTATGGATCCACACGCGGGTGGCGGCATGACTCGCAGACACGTTTGTTTGCTGCAGATCTCTCCAAAGCTGCCCGACACCCTGTCCTCGAGCCGACACAACCCGGCCATTCAGTTCGCCCGGACATCAAGGAGCTTGGAGAGAACAGGGTCACAGACTACTATGAAGTAACTGTTATCCATTCCCTGACTCCCGCCCGCCTTCCCTCCCTGGCGCAATGCCCACTCAATCCCCTTAACCATGCTCGCCTGGGCAAGGACACTCGCTTTGCCGAGTTGATACGTTCCAAGGGTCCTGGGCATCGCTTCATTGCGCTTCCACTCTCCACGTTGGGGGGCTGGCACCCTTCCGCTCGGGACTTCGCCAACCGGGTTGGGACTGGCATTGCCGCACGGACAGCCATTCCGATTGCTGATGCGCAACGAACATTGTTCGCTCGTCACGCGACGAGACTCGTCCAGAATAACGCCAGTTGTTTGTTGGAAGGAGTTTTGAGCGACACTTAGGCAGCAACTTTAAATTGTGTATACAGTGTATTTCAGAGAACCTCCGTTCTGAGGGTATGTACAGTAAGTGGTTATGTAGTATGCGTAGTGTCAGCGAAGGAGAGCGAGGAAGGAAGGCACAGTGAACGGGTACAAAAGCCCCCGGGATGCCGTTGAAGTCCCGTATTTGGTGTGTTTAATTAGGCCGATCGCCATATATAGTTGACCCACAGGTAGGTAGGTAGTCCGATTGACCGCTTTTCCCTATCCTCTGTTCTCTCTCTTATCGCCCCGATCGGGCGGAGAGCTCTGCCTTATGTAGCCGTTCGCATTGCAATATAGGAGTGGTAACAGCTCAATAAGTACAGTGCTGTATTACCGGTAGCACCATACACCAGTATTGCCACCTGCCAAATACGGCACAAGTCATCAGAAGTTGCCAAGTCACTGCAGTCGTGGCCCGCAATTGGACACGACCGTTTGTACAGTATGCACTGTACAACATACCCCCCGGTTGGGCCGAAGCAGTCCTTACCGGCAGTAGGTCCAAGTAAAATATTAACACAGTAAATTACTAGAAAACCCAATTACTTTCTGTGCATCTCGCATATCTTGAAATCAACTGTTTGACGCGCCACGCACAGTACAGTATTTTCCCATCGCATGAACAGTCTTAATACGGTAGTAGGCCCTATTCATGAGCATCAGACATGTACAGTACGTTACGAAATACTGCACGACATAAAGCACTTCTGGGTTGAGTAAATTTCAACTCCTCATCGTCGGAAGTCCTGTCTACAAAGGAGAAGACTTTCTCACAGATATTCATTTTCACCTGTCGACAAAATATGCCAACAATTTCAGGCGCACATAACTCATCCAACAACAACTGCCACGTGTTACAGAAGGTGAGTTTTGCACCAGTACTATGGCACCGGATATGCACCAACTCTTGTGTAAGCATGCTTACAGAAATGTAAACACAGAATTGGACCGTCAATTGAATAAGAAATTAACCAAAACAGGAGAGATTGCTGGAATCCGTGGGTACATCGGTTAAGCTAGAGGATGTTTCTTCTTCTGGCGTCAAGTTCTCAATCTGTCTTCACACTCTCAGCATCATCAAGTATCTCCGAGTCTAAACATCCAAGTGCACAAGTCCGGTTAAGTATCAGAAAATATTTAAGTTCGGCTTTGTCAAGGCATGAGCCAAGTTATTTGTGCCTTTTATCCACTGCATGACAGCCATCTCTCCGTATTCAAAGAAGACTCTAAGCCTTTCGACTGTGGGACGGAGCCTGTAATCACGAATTTCGTGAAGAGTAGTGATGGTCGAGTAGAGTCCATGTGAATCAACCGTCAAGATAAGTGGCAGGGAGCTGCCGGAAGCGTACATCTTAGATAAGCAGTATGCCATGAGTCCAGCCCGATCTGCTGACTCTGCCGCTGCAAATATCTCCGCTCCCATGAACGAGAACTAGACTTGAGCTTGCTTGAAGCTGTGCCAGTCAATAGCATGGAATATTTTGGAATGCGGAAAGAATATTCCCGAGAAGTATCCCGTTTGGCCATAGGACAATTTCCCTTGGCTTGCGTCAGAACATCCTAAATATACCGCATCGTTAGCACTGACGTCACGACTAGAAGACAAAAGATACGTGAGGACCGGAGTGAGTTGGCGAATCTCATCAAGAACCCGAATGGCTTCACTCTACTGGCGCTCTTTGAGATCGAAAAGTCCATTGCTTCAATGTACCAGATAAAAATGCAGCAGGACTGAAAGCACCATGCCGAAACAAATTCAGCTGGCCAGCAAGAGCTTGAAGCAGCTTAAGTTCATCCGGTGATCATTTAGCTTCTTGATCCTTCCTTCTATTGCGGTCTAATGATGGTTTGACAATAGTATCCAAATATCCTTCATTGAGACAGTGATTTCAAGATCGCTGTCCTGGAAGATGTGGAGTCTGTTGAAAACCAAGTTCGAATCAGAAATGAATCTGCCGACCTTAAAACACTTGGAAATTGCGGCATGGGAATCTTAAATCCTTCGTGCATTTCCAGCGAGAACAAATTCAGTCATGACTTCAGCAACAATGAGAAGCATATTTCCAGTTGATTCAAGTTTCAGAAATAATTTCGGCATTCCGGGGACGAATTCAAGTCCATTGTCGAACATCCATTCTTCGACTGCAGGCTGCCACAAAAGGCCTGATTCTACGAGACCGTAAGCGGGGACGAGAAGCTTTCACACGAAGAAGCTATTCGTAGTACATCCTTTGGGCAGGCGGACATAGACGTTGCGATTCAACGGTCCCGATTGGAGAAATGCACCAGAGATGTCAGTCGTTGCTAACGAAAGTCGAAGTATCGTTCCAGCGCAAAGAAGAGCCAGTATAACAGGAAACGAAGCCGTTGACTAGTCCTTACGGATGAAATGCGATATAAGATTTGCATCTCTGGGTGAGCTTCTAATATATACTTCCTCATATGCGTTTTATCCTTGTAATTGGAGTTTTCTTTCGCGATAGATTCATCAATAAGTCACCCTGGTGCGATCGAAGCGATTTTGTTTTCCGTCACAGGCTCATCACCAATCGCGATTCCAATTTTGCGAAGTATTGCTTGCTTCTGTAACTCCAACTCTTTTGAAAACTTCGTTACTTCCTCAAGAGTGGTACTTCCAACATTTTTGTCCGATCGACTAGTTGTAGTACTCTTGTTTATATCAACTTCGATGTTCTTGTACTTTGCCCGATTGGCAGTAATCTCAGTCAAAAGGAACGATTTTGACACTAGAACGATTATCCGAGAACTCTCGATGTCATCGACACGACTCGAGAACAATGATGAACGATTTTCTTCATTGACAGCTTAGTTCTGAGATTTTTCAATCTCTTGTATTGGTCTCGGTATAGAAGCAGACAGGATAGTTGCAGCGACAATAGATGCACCTTCTTCATCCAACGGGATCTGATTGCCCTGTCCTTGTTCTGAATCCTCGATGCTGTCCAGCTCTTGCAAAAGGGATGAAGATGGGTATAGCCGTATGTCCTCGTATGCGACTTTTAGCCGTTTCCCGTTTCCGTATTTGCTCCGTGTGAGCTCGACGAAATGTTCTTTTGCGTTTTGGACGTAACACAAATTCCAAACACCCTGTTTTATTTGCTTCTCAAAGAAGTACACTGGAGTTCCTCTCGTCAAAATATTTGACGGAAAAGTGTTAGGCGATCGCGATTCCAACATATTTGAGAGCGTGCGGCGTGCAACTTGCTCAAGATGTGCGTCAATTAACTCGGAGTCCACTGGCATCTGTGGCAGACCAAGAATAGATGGCATATATCCTCTTGCAAGGTCAAAGGCACTGAAACGATTATTTCCACGTAGAAGATTCGTTGTTGAAAATACCCATTGAAGTTTTCAGGTATTCTGTTTCTTTCGGAATCTTCGTCGTGGCTATATTTTGCTTCTCGGATCTTCAAAGCTGCATAGCTCGGATGCTGGCACTTCAAATCACCTCGAGCGTGGTACTTAACTCCACAGTCCATGCAGGCTTCTCCGACGAGTTCCGCCAGCATTGCTGACTTCTGCCTCTTGCCATCCCGATCGGATTTGTAATTATCGCCGTCGTTGCCATAAGTCTTCCGCTTCTTTCCGTTGAAATCGCGATGATTTGACTGGTTTCTGATCCTTGACTCTCGTTGACCATTCTTTTGACTTCCAACGAAACTTCTAACTCTATGGTCAACTGCAGACTCAATTTGAGCCTTTGTTACCGAGGCTTCAGTTCTATTGGTAGTTTGAGCAAGAGAGCGGAGTACATCCACCGCGTCATCCAGACTTAGGGTTCAACGAAGACCAGAGAAAGCAATGGATTTGGCTATATCTCGAGTACCATTTAGTTTCTTAATATTATCGAAGATAGGCTTCGCATCTCGACACATATCATTGAACTGTCCCGTCATTTTACTAATGGAGAGTTTGCCCGTACGACTAGAACTCCCAGAGGCTCTTGAAATCGAAACAGCAAGCCTTCTGGTACTCAAAGATATCTTCTCCGCCTCATCCAAAGTCAACGTGAACTTTTTTTCAGCGCGTATCGTTCCCTTGCTTCGCTCCTCCGCCATTCCAATATGTCTGAGCTTGGCATTGGTAAAAGACGCTTCTGAGAGAGAGGCGTTATTGAGCAGGGTTATTGCCAGTACTTCTCCTATTTGAGATTGACTGGTTGATCCTGCTTTCATTAGGTGCTCTGCGGCGAGTCCGCAAAAGCTAGACACCTAACGGTTCAAGTCTTTATTGTTTATGCGCTTTCAAGAAGTCACCTTATTGAAGGAATCAATGAGGCGACTAACCATGGAAATGGGAGGATCTTGGGCAATCAAGTCCACGATCTCTTGTACAGCTTTGACTTGTTCTTCCTGCTTGTAATCGATCTTTCCTTGCTTTTGCGCTTCATCTACAAGACTTTGCTGAGCTTGGCGAAGACCCCGATCGTATAGTTGACGTCCAAGTGTGTGGAATACCGTTTTGTAGAATTTCTCTTCTCCCTTCTCAGCTGCTGTTGCGATTAAATCAACCCAACTTGCAACTTTCTTTCTCCACGATAGGAAGTCTTGGTCCGGCTCGAAAACCGGAGGGTTCATCATGCCCAAACCTTTCCCTAAGTCCTTCCCTGGGCCCATAACCGTAGTATGCGTAGTGTCAGCGGGGGGGGGGCGAGGAAGGAAGGCAGAGTAAACGGGTACAAAAGCCCCCGGGATGCCGTTGAAGTCCCGTATTTGGTGTGTTTAATTAGGCCGATCGCCATATATAGTTGACCCACAGGTAGGTAGGTAGTCCGATTGACCGCTTTTCCCTATCCTCTGTTCTCTCTCTTATCGCCCCGATCGGGCGGAGAGCTCTGCCTTATGTAGCCGCTCGCATTGCAATATAGGAGTGGTAACAGCTCAATAAGTACAGTGCTGTATTACCGGTAGCACCATACACCAGTATTGCCACCTGCCAAATACGGCACAAGTCATCAGAAGTTGCCAAGTCACTGCAGTCGTGGCCCGCGATTGGACACGGCCGTTTGTACAGTATGCACTGTGCAACAGGTTACCCTACTTACAGTAGTCCTAGTGTGCGATTGCTCTTAGCAGGAAAATTAAGTGTACCAACCCATTCAAGTAAACCCAATTTAACCCAAATTAAGCATACAAAATTTATTATGTATTTCAGAGAACCTCCGTTCTGAGAGTATGTACAGTAAGTGGTTACTCTACTGTAAATGGGGGGTTAATTTACTGTGGTGGATATGTGGGTTGGTATCCAGTAAATTTGTACCGAAGCGTAGATATCGTATCATTGTCAAGCCAATTGCGAAACCGTACGATGCGTCGAAAGCTGTGGATGGCACTCCAATCTACCAGAAGGTGGAAGGGAGGCCAGCCAGTTACTCTACTTACAGTAGTCCTAGTCTGCGATTGCTCTTAGCAGGAGAATTAAGTATACCAACCCATTCAAGTAAACCCAATTTAACCCAAATTAAGAATACCAACCCATTCAAGTAAACCCAATTTAACCCAATTTACCCCCTTTTCAAAAATCAAAGAACCAAATCATTTCCCCTGATGTGATGGGGGACAGGAAATGTATTGTACTGTATAGTATCTAAGACAAGGGAGCTGTTGTAACAGTTTGAGCTTGTAACCGACCACTGTAAGCACTGTAAATCTCTAAGACGCATTTGCATTGGCATTGGCAGCCAGCCACCTAATTTCCATATTTCGATAATTCTGCACCGTACATTACTGTACTATGCAGTTTTGCCAGTCTTTTAACACCTCGATATATTTGTTTTGGGGGTACGTACAGTATAGTACAGTCCGATATGCCAAATAACCTCGCAGCGACAAGCTGCACAGTGCTCTTTGCTCCACTGCCAACGGCACCGCAAGGCGGGACTCATCAAAAATTACTGTACGTACTGTACTGTGCTGCAGCAAACTGTTCTGTACAGTCTCCCACCCTTTCCACCGTTCCACCGTTCCACCATCGCCACTTGGGCCCTTCGCCAACCCCAAGACTCGCCTACTGTACTAAATCCCCGTCGGGATTGATATCTATGGCGCCTTGGGCGACGACGGTAAGGCTTTTTTCCGCCGCCTTGCTTCCTTCGCTGCTTCCCGTCGCGGTTCCTCCCCTCAACAGGAGCTCCGCGACTTCGTTACCCGTTTTGCATTTAGTCTCCAAATAATGCAGGCGCGACAAGTTTCTACCCGCCGCCCGCATCCGTAGTTAAACCATGAATACCCTCCGCACGCCTCTGTGCGACATTGTACGACAAATAAAGATCTACCACCACTGTACCTCTCCTCATTCACTGCACAAATCCCTAACCTCCCATCCTCCTCGTCACCGCCGGTGAAACCATCTTCCCCTCCCCACTTCTCTTCCTCGAATAACACCCAGTACAACACATCAACATCCCCGACGTCGAATCAGACATCCTCCTGCTCCCTGTTTTCGTCCCCGAACGATAAGAGTACCCACCCATACGACCCACCCCTTTTCGCCGTCCCCCGGCAAACACCAAACACAAGCGCGCCTTCCTTGACCACAATCGTGTAATTCAACAGCCTGATCACCGTGGGCAAATTAGAGCACAATCTCCACAAACACACGCGCGAGCTTCGTCCATGCCACCATGGTCGTCGTCGAGCTGGTAATGCCGTCACCAACATCCCCTTGCTCATGCGTATATACGCGCCGGTTCACCATGCCTGAGGGGATGCCGGTATCCCGGTTACGTGTTTCGTATTACATTACTCACATTACTCTTGGAAGATATGGTGGTGGTAGATCTTTATGGGTCCTACAATGTCGCACAGAGGCGTGCGGAGGGTAATCATAAATTAACTACGGATTCGGGCGGTAGGTAGAAACCTGTCGCGCCTGCATTACTTGGAGACTAAATGCAAAACGGGTAACGAAGTCGCGGAGCTCCTGTTGAGGGGAGGAACCGCGACGGGAAGCAGCGAAGGAAGCAAGGCGGCGGAAAAAAGCCTTACCGTCGTCGCCCAAGGCGCCATAGATATCAATCCCGACGGGGGAGAGGAGGATATCGTTTTGGTTTCAGTAAGTGCAGTAATGACGATGTTTCTCACGCTCTGCGAGTGTTGCGGCAGCGCCTACAATAACCGTACTTGGCGAAATGTGGCGGTGTGCGGAGGGGTGGGCAACAGTGTAACGTCGACGGTGATATTGGTACTGTGAAGCCCGTATGCAGCGGGAATATCTATTGTCTATTCTTAGCACGGGGGACTCCGAATGCCCAGATGAGTTGTGAACCTGGTAGAGGAGTGGATGTTCGACGAGGGCGACGATCCCAACTTCCTTGCAGTAGCGGGCAAGAAAGTTGCGGAGGATGTGATGACGACGAGTCATTCCGTCTTCGTATTTGCAGTTCAACGCGTGTTGACCACTTGGATCTAAGACAGGTGTGATGTCGGCCGAGCGGCGGGAGCAGACCGGACAGCGGGTAGATCCAGGGAATAGCGTGATGCCGAGACGTAGAGCCAGAGCGACTTTCCACGCAGAAGAGGACATGTACGTACCGCGGTGGGGGTAAGGAAGCGAAGAGAAAACAGACAATGCGGATGATGTGCGCACGGAGAGGAGCCGTGCTCGGTCGTGGGCTGCCGTGGACGAGAACAACCTATTGGACTTCGATAGCATGAGTTCAGTTGTGATCGCGTACTGTATCCTTTCGCTGGGGACCGGCGATAAACAACGCTCGAAAAGAGCCGTAGCTGTAAGCGACGAAGACAGTTGCGGGTGGCGGGAGGATAATAGCGAGATGGCAGACCGAGGGATCTCTTCCAAGTTGCGGTCCTGGGAAAGAGTAACCAGGTCGGAGATAAGTCCAAAAGAATCAATTACAGATGCTGCGTATGCAGCCTCGGTAATATCTGAAGCTTGCAGGAGACCTAGACCGCCCATGGAGAAGGGGAGAGAGGCTTGGAGCCAGGCTTGCTCTGGACAGGGCAGCTGCAATTGGTGGAACGCTTCCCTCTGCTTCTGATCGAAGCTAGCGGCGAGAACCGCAGATTGAGTGGAGGGAAGCGTACGTAGCAAGGGAACGTTTTGGTGTTTTACTCTTGGAAGATATATCCCATCTATCCCATGGTTTTCCAAACAACCACAATCGACTCAAAAAGGGTATACCGACACAGTAATGGGGAAGGAACTACGCTCCCTAAAATGCTACCTTCAGGCCAGCCATCAAACAGGTGCATGACCTTGGAGGCGTTCGCGCAGAAGTAGTGTAAGTGGAAAGCCAATTGAGCATCATCCAAGTCTCGAAGAGATTGGAAGATGCGGTCGACTGCGTCTTGGCGGCCTGCGAAAAATTGGGAAACTAAACGAAAAATTGGGAAACAAAAAGGTCCGAGCCAAAACGGGGTTCCCAACACGATGAAACCGGGGGGTTGAAAAGGGGAAAGGAAGTGCCAAACGGGAGTGGGAAAGGGAGAAGCCGTAAAGTTGGGTCTTGGCAAGGTTGAGCTGCAACCCTAGTGGACCTCCTTCCAGCTGGATGAAACGGATGGCAGCAGGGGCTTGGGACCGAGGAAGAACAATGTTACCGTCATCTGCGTACCAAACGTTCAGGGCAGCTGAGAACTTCTCCTGTAACGATAGCAAGAGGGGATGGAGAGCTAGGGCAAAGAGCAAAGGACCGAGGGGATCACCTTGCTGAGGGGAACTTTTGGGTGTTTTACTCTTGGAAGGTATATCCGATCTATCCCATGGTTTTCCAGACAACCTTGCTGAGTGTATCACCTTGCTGAGTGCCCTCTGAACTACGGACATAGTAGGGTCCGAAAGCAAGCTCTGTAGGAGCATCGTAACAAGAGTGTACCCACTGTGCGAGGCCTGGGGCATGTGTCTGTACGGCTTCCTGAATGCGCTGGCGGGAGATGCAATTGAAAGCGTTGCGAGCATCGATCTGGACCAAGACGTCATCGTGCAACTCGGATCTCTGGGAAAGGCGACGCACAGAATGAATTATTACATCAGTGCCATTCATGACGCCTACCCCCACCTGATGAGGCAGAAGGTAGGAGCGGATGGACGGGGGTGGCTTTGTGTGCCGCGAGCCTAGAAATTAGCCGTCAGTAGAGAAGCCCAACCGCGATCGAACGGATTCCCCCGTTTGGCTTCGGCAGCGCAATAGGACGGCCTCCGCAGAAATACGGGCGGCACGCGGCAGGCAGATCGCTGTTCAAACAGAGGTTGAGGAACTTTTTCAGGGCATCTAGGTAATCCCTCCCGGGCGTGACCCCACCTGCCGGGCGGAGCAGCATTCACAGGAACACTGGGGATAGACCATCGGCCCTCGGAGCGGTTGAAGGATCCATGCTGTGAATGGCACGGCGGAAATCCGAGACCGAGAACTTTAGTGCCGGTGGCAAACCGTGAGGGGGCATGGAAGTGATTGGGATGGGGGGCGGGGGATGAAGTGAAGCCAAGGATTGAGAGGTAGCTTCGCTGGGGGAGAGTGGGGGATCGAATTGGAGAAGGGCTGCTGTGGCCCGGGAAGGGCTACCCCGGGAGAGGAAGCGGCGGCATCTGCGAAGGGCCTTGTCAGGGCGGGAGAGGGTGGAAGGGGATGGAATTCGAGAGGGGGAGGCGGAGATGAACAACGAGGAGGCCTCGTCGAAGAGGTCATCATAGAGGCGGCTAGAGGCCATGCGGATGCGGTCAACAAGGCTGGAGCAATTTTCCCTGCGGCGGCGGCCGAGAGCGCGGGGGCGGTTGTGTCGGAAAACCAACTTCGGGATGGCAAGAAGTTCCAGAAGGGCTCGAGTCCTGTGCTCTGGCGATGGAGCAGATATAACCCGGTACAAGGCAGGAAAGTATAAGTAGTAAGCCGCGGCTTGGACTGGGCGAGGAATGAAGGTGAGAACAGGGAAGGGGGCGGAGAGGAGGGAGCGGAAGGTGATGAGTGACTTGGATGGTCCTGAAAATAGATTCACAGCTGGAAGACTCATGCGTTAGGATCCATATGGGCATCGGGATTAGGAAGATATGGTGGTAGATCTTTATTTGTCGTACAATGTCGCACAGAGGCGTGCGGAGGGTATTCATAAATTAACGACGGATGATGGCGGCGGGTAGAAACCTGTCGCGCCTGCATTATTTGGAGGCTAAATGCAAAACGGGTAGCGAAGTCACGGGGCTCCTATTGAGGGGAGGAACCGTGACGGGAAGCAGCGAAGGAAGCAAGGCGGCGGAAGATATACAGTATCCGATCCAAAGTGAAATTGAATCAAAATTGGGATATGTATGGATTCAGAACAAAACTGTTTAATGAATACCCCTACACTTTCTGCATGATGACGGAATACCTTCGAATTATGCCTAACACAGATATCATTACAATCCTGTCATGCCTTCTCTAGCTTACCACTATACTGTACAAGTTCCCTGGGTATCACTCAGCTTACCTGTTACAGTAAAAGGACCCCTCGTGTCCCTAACAGGTAAAACTTCAAAATTACTCATGGAAAGCTTAATAGCGATCCAATCAGATATATGTATCTGCAGGGTACAATACTATATCGGTCACTTAGTAAAGGGCACTTTTCGGTCAGTAGGAGGAAGCGACTATTTATTGATTGATTCAACGGGTTTTAGCAGAACCGCAGTTGAGTTTGCAAGTTTCCTAAATTTAATTACCGTTATGAATCTTCATCCCGACGGAATGAAATGCCTTAACTTTTTCGAAATTGAAACTAATGGGTGAAAGAACACATTAGAAGGGAACCATGGGCTCATCAGACATACCTTCACTAATATAGAGATTCCTAACGAACTATCGAGGTGCTAGCAACACTTCTTCACCGTTTCATTTGGCAAACTCCTACATTTTCCAGCTTCAGGGACTTAACTTCACCGGAAGCAAGCGAAAACCCAAAAGAACCAATCTTGAAGATCAGTTGAAGACGAAAATGCCTAAGCGAGCCAACCGAGTGAAAGTAATAGTCCGAATGCATGGTGCCAACCGGCCTGAGCGCACCGAAAAGACTAAGCGTATCGAGGCGGCAGAGCAAAAGCGAACCAGTTCTAAGGGAGCTTCAGTGTGCAGCGCGGCAAAGAAACATCATCTTAAGAATCGACAGAAGTGCCTCAATTTCCAGGACCCAGTCCCTCATGACGGTTGCGGCAGCCAGGGGAAGGAATTAAAATTTCAAGTTCCTGGGAGTACGACTAAGTCACAATGCAATGAAAGACGGCAGCATATGAAGAACCACGCGTCTCATAGACTCGAATCGTTACACAGGCTGCCAGTGTCAGAGAGTGAGACCGTAGTCGGTATCACTGAGAAGGTGGGTACTGGGCTGGAGAAACGGAATTGCGGTAGATATAGGGAATGTGAGACTGGGAGGGATCGATGGATGATGAGAAGACAACAAGACGGTAGAAAGAAGAACGAGTTGCAAAATAGGGTACTGTATAACACGGCTGAGGATTGCATGGCGGAGGGTTCACAGAGGCAGCGGGTGGAGAATTTCGGAGGCGACAGCACAGACGATGGAAATGTTACTTATGTACAGAATAATAAGATTGAACTAGGAGAGTTAAGAGGCGGCTTGGTGCTTCAAACGATGGTTTGCCACGCGAACAGCGGGGATAGAAAAAACGGGGGAAACTGTAGAAAGTGCAGGAAATGCGAGTAGTGATACAGTAGAACGGAGCTTACTAGTGTGCCCCTTGTCATAGTGGGAGAGAACTAGGGTTTGCATTGCAGCAGCAGCATACCAATTTGTGACTTTTTTTAAAATTTAGGGATGTTCCGCGTAAACAATCATCTGCCACCGCCAGAAAACTTGCTCCAGCCTTGTTGACCGCATCCGCATGGCTTCTAACCTCCTCTATGATGACCTCTTCGACGAGGCTACCGTTTTGTTCATCTCCACCCTCCCCTCTCCGATATCATCCCTTCCCACCTTCGCCCACCCTGACACGGCCCTTCGCAGATGTCGCCGGTTCCTCTCCCAGGTTAGCCCTTCCCGGGCCACCACAGCCCTTCTCCAAGTTGGTCCCCCACTCTCCCCCAGCGAAGCTCCCTTTCAATCCTTGGCTATTCTTCATCCCCCACCCCCCCGTTCCAATCACTCCCACGCCCCCTCAAAGTTTGCGTCCTGCGCTAAAGTTCTCGGTCTCGGATGTCCGCCGTGCCATTCACAGCCTGGATCCTTCAACCGCTCCTGAGGCCGATGGTCTATCCCTAGTGTTCCTAGGAATGCTGCTCCGCCCGTCAGGAGGAGGCACGCCCACGAGGGGTCGCCAACATGCCCTGACAACGTTCCTCAACTTCTGTTTGAACGGCGATCTACCGGCCGCGTGCCGCCCGTATTTCTGCGGAGGCCGTCTCACTGCCCTGTCGAAGCCAAACGGGGTAATCCGTCCTATCGCTGTTGAGCTGCTCTACAGACGCTTAATTTCTAGGCTTGCGGAACACAAAGCCCCCTCCACCCTCCGCTCCTACCTTCTGCCCCATCAGGTCGGGGTAGGCATCAAGAACGGCACCGATGCAATAATTCACTCTGTGCCCATTACTTTGTCAGTATACCCCTTTTGAGTCGATTGTGGTTGTCTGGAAAACTATGGGATAGATCGGTTATATCTTCCAAGAGTAAAACACCCAAACCTTCCCCCCCTGTGCGTCGCCTTTCCCAGAGATCCGAGTTCCACGACCACATGTTGGTCCAGATAGACGCTCGCAATGCCTTCAATTGCATCTCCCCCCAGCGCATTCTGGAAGCAGTAAAAACGCATGCACAAGGCCTGACACAGTGGGTACACTCTTGTTAAGATGCTCTTACTGAGGTTGCTTTCGGATACCACTATGTCTACAGTTCGGAGGGGACTCAGTAAGGTGATTCCCCCGGTCCCTTGCTCTTTGCCGTGGCTCTCCATCCTCTCTTGCTATCGTTATAGGAGAAGTTCTCACCTGCCCTGAACGCTTGGAACGCAGATTACGGTAACATTGTTCTTCTTCGGTCCCAAGCCGCTGCTGCCATCCGTTTCATCCAGCTGGAAGGAGGTCCACTAGGGTTCCAGCTCAACCTTGCCAAGACCCAACTTTACGGCTTCTCCCCTTCCCACTCCCCTTTGGCACTTCTTTGCCCCTTTTCTACACCCTTGGTTTCATCGTGCTAGGATCTCCGATTGGCTTGGATTCTTTCGTTTCCCAAATTTTCGCAGGCCGCCAAACCGCAAAAGACCGTATCTTCCAATCCCTTCGAGACTTGGATGATACTCAACTGGCATTACACTTAAACTGCTCCTGTGCGAACGTCTTCAAGGTCATGCACTTGCTACGTACACTTTTTTCCACTCAATCTGCGGTACTCACCGCCAGCTTTGATCAGAAGCGGAGAAAAGCTTTCCACCAACTGCAATTGACCTGCCCTGATCGAGCTTGTCTCCACTCCTCTCTCTCCTCCTTGAAAGGCAATCTAGGTCTCCTGCAAACTTCAGACATTACCAGGGCTGCCTACGCAGCGTCTATTATTGATTCTTTTGGCCTTATTTCCTATCTGCTGACTTTTCCCCGGGACCGCCACCTAGATCTACTTTCCCATTACTGTGTCAGTATACCCTTTTTGTGTCTGGAAAATTTTAGGATAGATCGAATATATACTCCAACAGTGAAAACATCCAAAACTTTCCCCCCTAGAAGAGATCCCTCGGTACATCATCTCGCTCTTATCCTCCCGCTACCCGTAGATGTCTTCGTCACTTACAGATTGATGGGGGTACATCGTCGGGAGAAGAGATACTCAGAACCAACTACCCCAAGGAGGAGGTGTTGCGAGCGACGAAAGTGCTACCGTGGTCTATTTGAGCGAAAAAAGGGAGTAGATGAAGAAGATAGTTGAGGGAAATACAACAAGTATGGAAGCGGAAGGATCTGCCACTGATGCCCTGTGACCAGTGTAGGAAAAATTTTTCTTGGGTCTGAAGTTCACTCTCAACTTCCTACTACTCGAGACCTGACTTGAAGTTGTCTGAGAACTTGCTTGATCTTCACGAGAAGAAGCACTTTACTCGGCTTATGTACACGTTTGACTGCCGTTGAAGTCACAAACAAACAAAGCAATACCCATATATCACATTCAAGGGAATCGTGTAAACCAGAGAGAATATTAGAACATATTTCGTCAAGGTAAATATCTAGGTGCCATACTCATTCCCGCCACCCATCGGCCAGGAGTGGGAATTAATTTAACCATTATTTAGACTTTTTCGGGTCACTCTTAGTATCACCAAGAATCTGAAACAGTACTGACGTCTACTATAACAGCGTGTTATAAAATAAAAAAATCAACCCATGAATTTGCCATACTTATCTAAATTAAAAATATCTTGCAAATTCAGATGCTGTGAAAAATATCCTACAAATCCCGATATTTTATCCAAATTTGGTCCTCTTCTAGATAACTTTTTCGAGTGCGAATTTAGCACACATCACAGATACGGCTCTTGTCGACAGTTCCTCATCGCCGGCCCCCAGGGAAAGGTTTCAGGCTGCGATCACAACTCAACTCATGCTATCGAAGTCCGATAGGTTTTTCTTGTCCACAGCAGCCCACTGCCGAGCACGGCTCCTCCCCGTGCGCACATCCTCCGCCTCATCTGTTTTCTCTTCGCTTCCTCATCCCCACTGCGATACGTACATGTCCTCTTCTACGTGGAAAGTCGCTCTGGCTTGCCGTCTCGGCATAGCCCTACTCGATGGATCTACTCGCTCTCCGGTCTGCTCCCGCCGCTCGGCCGACATTGCACCCGTCCTAGATCTAAACGGCCAACACGTGTTGACCTGCAAATACGAAGACGGAATGACTTGTCGGCATCACATCTTCTGCAACGTTCTTGCCCGCTACTGTAAGGAAATTGGGATCGTCGCCCTCGTCGAGCATCTGCTCCTCTACCAGAATCCCAACTCGTCTGGGCATTCGGAGTCCCCTGCGTTACGAATAGACAATAGACATTCCTGCTGCATACGGGCTTCACAGTACCGGTATCACCGTCGACGTTACTGTTGCCCACCCCTCCGCACACCGCCACAGTTCGCCAAGTACGGTTATTGCAGGCGCTGCCGCAGCACTCGCAGAGCGCGAGGAACATCGTCATCACGGCACTTGCTGCAACCAAATCGATATACTTCTCTTCCCCGTCGGGATTGATATCCATGGGGCCTTGGGCGAGGATGGCAAGGGTTTCTTCCGCCGCCTTGCTTCCCTCCCTGCTCTTGTTGCGATTCATCCCCTCAACAGGAGCTCCGCGACATCGTTACCCGTTTTTCGTTTAGTCCCCACGTAATACAAGCGCAACAGGTTTCCATCCGTCGCCACCATTCATAGTTAGTTTCTGAATGGCCTCCGCGCGCTTTTGTGCAGCATTGTACAACTCATAAATATTTGCCACCACCTGTATATATCAGTCACTTCAGTTCAAGGACCGCCACGACTTTTGCCGTAAATAAATCCCCGCTTCTTTGTTTGAAAATCAACACTAAAAAATGGTCTGGATGTTTTATCTCGGAAGATATATTCGACTCCATCCCAATGTACCCCAGATAATCGCAATCAACCCAAAAGGGTATTCCAAAACATTCACGGGTAAAGAACTGCGTTTCAGACGGTTTCTCTCCTTCTCACATCCTTTTTCAACTTTCTTGTGATAAGTCGGATATACCTTCAAGAGTGAAGCACCCAAGCCTTCCACTTTCCCGTCACTTTTCTAACCCCCGTTTTTGCAAAGCTGGGATCTCAGATTGGTTCGTGTTGATATATATATGTTGTGATCCGCTCAGTGGAACATGAGAGCCAGTGCATGTGGCTCAGTGGTTTACGTTTTTCAACAGGTTATGGACCCAGTCCGCGTCACTTCAAGCCTTCAGTTTGAGCTGTCCATCACCGTTCGGTAGAAAGATGCCAATTTCCTGCGCACCGATGAGGTAGCGGACTACATGCTTGGCCATACTCTAGTGCTTGACTTCCGGTGCGGACTGAAACTTCTCCAGCATTGACACAGCTGTAGAAATGTCCGGTCGGGTTCGAGTAGCTAGAAAAAGTAGCAACCTTGCGATTCTCCAATACGGTACGTTCTCCATTGCCCTTGTCTCCGTAGCGGTCAACGTCCTTCTCTCCTCATACAGGTGGTGTGATAGAGGTAGCGGGCATTTATCGATTCGGTTACCGATCGGTTAGTATTTTGTTTGACTTAGTAGTAGTAGTATTTTGTTTGACTTAGTAGGTGAACTTGCTCCCGACTCGGGGACAGAAGCGGTAAATCAACCCTTTCTATTCAACAGGTTATGGGCCCAGTTGACGTTGCCGCTGTGGTCGCGGGTTCGAACCCCGCTGGGTGCACTGAGTTGGATACTTGTAATGAGCGTTACTGTAATGCTCTGTGCAAGTCCTGAACCCCTCGACAAGCACCTTGTGGTAGTGCCTCTGAGCGAGGGGGGGTGTTGATATATATATGTTGTGGTCCGCTCAGTGGAACATGAGAGCCAGCGCATGTGGCTCAGTGGTTTACGTTTTTCAACGTTCAGATACGTTTGCTTCCGTGTTCCTCTTTAAATGTTAGACCGCAGTGTAACGTATCTTCCAGTCTCTTCGAGCCCTGGACGTTGCAAATTTGGCTTTCCATCTGCACCGATTCTGCGAGAATGCCTCGAAGGTCATGTTCTTGCTACGTACGCTGCCCCCTAGTCAGTCTGCGGTACTCGCCGCCAGCTTCGATCGGAAGCAGAGGGAAGCGTTCCACCAGTTGCAATTGCCCTTTTCGGATTAGATCTGGCTCCAGACTTCTCTCGCTTTTTAATGTACAGTTTCGTGTCTCTTGCAAACGGCGGACATTACATAGACGGCTTACGCAGCATTTGTTTTCGATTCTTCCCGTCTTATCTCCGACCTGTTGGCCCTGTCCCACAACCGACACTTGCGAGAGGTGCCCCAGCTGCAATCCAGCTCCTATTTTCCCGCCATCCGCAGCTGCCATCGTCTCTAACGGCTACTGCTCTTTTCGAGCCTTGTTCTTCGCCCATCCCCGGTGAAAGAGTCCAATTTGTGATTTCAACTGGACTCATGCTTTCGAAGTGACAGATTGTTCTTGTCCGCAGCAGCACCCGGCCGAAGACGGTGGGATCCCACCGTGCACACATCCTCCTCCGCTTCTGTTTTCTCTTCACTTTCTCACCGGAAAGGTTTGGCGGGTTTGATGCAAAGGCACGCTGTAGGCGCCATCATGTCCAAAGCGGCATGCTTGATGTCTGGCGTTAAGGAGGAATTTTAGGGCGCGTAGTTTCTCCCTCACTAACTGTGTTGGTACACCTTTTGTGAATCGCTTGTGATAGTCTGGAAAACATGGTAAATCGAATATCTCTTCCAACAGTAGTAACACCAAAAACTTCCTTCCCCTTCCTCACTCACACCGCGGTATGTACATCGCTTCCCCTGCGTAAAAGGTCGCCCTGTATATTGCTTGCTGGCCTACTCTCTGCTTGCAGGCTGAGAGGAAAAGGTTTGGGTGTTTTACTTCCCATCCGTCTCGGTATCGTGCTATTCCCAGGATCCACTCCTTATATGTACCCTCGGAGGATGGCACCCGGACGCCCACGTGTTGTTAACCGACGTCGCGCGCAACGTCGCTAGTAGGGCAAGGGAGGCCTACGCAAAATTCAAAGAAGTCTTAACACAGCGCCATACCGCAGCGGCAGCGATGTCCAATGAGGCGTGCCTGTTGGCTGGCCTCGAGCCAGTTTTCTAGTATTGATAGCTTTCCGCCAATCCTCCACATTGTAAGCCTTTATCCACATCACGACATCTCTCAGAGAACAGCTTACCATATTTTTCATGGTTTAAAAATACCCTAAATATCCCCTCCTTATATAGTGTGATTCTTGCGCTCTGGCCGAGGTTCGGCCCTGGTAAAGATCCAGTGATATCAAGGCAAGTTTATGTCCTCGAGAATAAGTTTCAATCTCCCGCATGGTATGGGAGCCAAACATCTCATAGCTACTTTCAGGATCAGGATCTAAAACTAGAAGAAGAAACATATCCCATTGAATTTCAGACTGAAACTGAGCCCATGGAAGAACTATATTGACATATATACCACCGATGGACACAGCGGCCACCACATCTGATCTTGATTCTTCTCTAGCAACCAAAGAGTCACTTGCAAAAGGCTTTCCATATAGTATTGAAATTAATGAAGGCGAGAAAGACTTTGACGATCGAGAGGGGGAAGGTTTCCCCGCAGAACCAAAAATAGGGGAGCCAGTCGAAGCAAGCAAAGACAGGCCTTACCCAAGATGTACCCGCCCTATACCTGACTTCAATGATCCTGGTAGTGCCAGTATTGTTATTACAGGTGATGAACCATCGGTCAAGAATACATTGGAAGGCACTGAGTCTACAGAATGAAAGCAGGCGATTGAAAGTGAGATAAATTCATTGGAGGCTCACAACACGTGGGAAGAAACTGACCTACCAAATGGAGTAAAGCCGACCACAAATAAGCTCATCTTAAAAAAGAAGCGTAAATCGGATGGGTCTATTCCTCTGTTCAAAGCACGAATTGTTGCTCGTGGATTTGCACAGGGGCATGTAATAAATACATATTCAGTAGTTGATGACTTCGCTGTTGTGCGGACTGCACTCACAATTGGGGTAAAACGGAACTACTTTATCCAACAGATGGATATGGGAATCGAATTTCTACACGGCAAATTGGACAGTGATGTTTGCGTTTCACCTCCTGAGGGCTCTAGAATTACACTAACCTCCGGCAAGGCTCTCAAGCTAAAGAAAGGAATTTACAGTTTGAAGCAGCCTCCGCGGTCGTGGTACAAAACGTGGACTGAGTTGATGGCTAAGCTCGGCTTTTTTGAACTTAGAGCTGAGCAGTGCATGTTTAGGAATGCTGCAAGCACAATATGGGTTCTTTTGCATGTTGATGATTTTATCATAATGATTGCTTCCATATTCCGTAAAGATTACACACACACTCCATCAATGAGGTCAATATCTTGAAGTATTGCGTAAGTAAGCAGTTGGATATGTCACATGTAGGGGACTTCAGAGATTTTCTTAGTGTGCTACTTGTACGTCCAAGAAATTGTAGGTGCTCTACTCTATTTGAAGACCCACACCAGAGTAGACATCTCCGCCGCAGTGAACTTGCTGTCTCGTCGATGCACTGAACCGAATCATTCTGACATGATAGCAGCTAAACGCGTTCTCCGATACCTGAATGGCACAATTAACTATGGACTAAAATTGCACTGGAAACAGGTCCCGTGGTGTGCTGCAGTGACAGTGACTGGGGAGGAGATGGGAAAGACCGCAAGTCTACGACTGGTATTTTCTTTCAGATAGGGAAGACAAGTGTGTATGGGAAGACTTCGAAGCAGACCATTGTTTAAATGTCAGCCAAAGAAGCGAAAAACACCGATGTGTGTGGTGCAGTGAAGTTTATCACTTGGTTCAGAACTCTTCTCAAAGAGATGGATGAGATAGAAAGCGATCCGACTGTTCTACATGAAGAAAATTGGGGAGCTATCAAATGGGCGTCAGAATCTGTACGCAATGTGAAGCATGTATCTATTCGCCGCAACTTTGTGAAAGATGCGGCTAATCGCAGAGAAGTATAAGTGTATGACAGTCCAACTGAGTTCATAATCGCATATGCTTCAACAAATCCTCTTCATCGTATCGCTTTCGAAAAGCACTGAGAATCCATGATAGTCAAGGAAATCGTTAGTGTCAAGTGCAAGAGGAGGTGTTAGAGTTATGTTGTAAGTTTCCTTTACAAAGAAGAATTTCCACGCATGTCCCCGCATGTTTACAGAATTAATTTCATGCGTGTTTGATTCTTTTCAAAGACCACGCCTTGTAAGAAGCTTTACATTCCTACCTTTGATCATTTTTATGGAAAGTGTGACGAGATCCGATCCCACTGCGTGGTGTGGAACCATACTCATGCTGGGAGCCGCATGGCATCTGTATGACAACCGCACCGAGTCACCAGACAATCCAAGTACTTATTGCTGAACATTGACTAGCTACAGTTAGTATAATGAGTATATTAGGTCTAGAGCTGTGGTAGAAGCGTTACAAAATAGGAAAAAGGGGGCAATGACTTGAGTCCCGAGATAACCACTGTACGGACTGTCTTAGATCCAAACAGACAACATTTTTTGACCAAGACGGCATGACTCGCCAGCATCACGTCCTTCGTAACGTTCTTTCCCGCTTCTGAAAGGATGTTGGCGTCAATGCACTCGTTGAACATACGCTTCCCGTCCAAGATCTCAGTTCTTCTATTCATTGGCAGCCCCATACATTACGAATGTACATCTACATTCTGGGTGCCTATAGCCTGCTCAATAGTTATATTTCCATCACATTACTATTGTCCATCCTTCTACTTGTCGCCACATCTCGACAAGTACAAATACTGCGGGCGCTGCAGCGGTACATCGTCATTACGGCAATTGGTGTCGTCAACACGACATCGTCCGTTCCACGTCGTAGTTGGTATCTATTCCGCTTGAGAGGGCAAACTTTGCAGCGTTCTTACTGTTGGAAGATATATTAGATCTATCCTCAAGTTTCCCAGACAACCACAATCGACTCAAAAACGTATGCCCACAAAACAAAGGCTGAGGAACTGGGCCCCCTGAAATGCCACCCTAACGCCAGCCACCAAGCAGACCACATTGGGCATTATGGATGCTACAGCGTGGCTTTGTATCAAAACCCCCTTAACATCAATGCAAGTCTCCATTTGACCTCACGGCGACGATTCTTGCCACGTCATCAGACTTTTTTGATGTTATCTTCGTGAATCCACTAGCTCTCTCTAACAAGAGAGTGAGGGCCTTCAACCCGATTTCCTCTCTGAATGCGGAGCGAAATGCAAAGCAGAAAAGATATCAATCTTTTATCTCGACGTCCACCAGAGGTGGTAGATCTTTACTTGTCGTACAATGTCGCACAGATGCGTGCGGAGGGTATTTATAAATTAACTACGGATGCGGGCGGCGTGTAGAAACTTGTCGCGCCTGCATTATTTGGAGACTAAATGCAAAACGGGTAACGAAGTCGCGGAGCTCCTGTTGAGGGGAGGAACCGCGACGGGAAGCAGCGAAGGAAGCAAGGCGGCGGAAAAAAGCCTTACCGTCGTCGCCCAAGGCGCCATAGATATCAATCCCGACGGGGGAGAGGAGGATATCGTTTCGGTTGCAGTAAGTGCCGTAATGACGATGTTTCTCGCGCTCTGTGATAGGGATAAATCGGCGGGGGAAGAGATCCTCAGAACCGATTACCCTGAGAAGGAGGTGTTGCGAGCGACAAAAGTGCTGCCGTGGTATTGTTGAACGAACAAAAGGGAGTGTATATAGAAGAGAGTTGAGAAAGCTACAAGCAAGTATAAAAGGGGCAGAGTCTACCACTGACGCTCTGCGACCAGCGGAAGAAAAAGTGTTCTTGGGTCTGAAGTTGACTCTCAACTTCCTACTACTCGGGACTTGGCTTGAAGTTGTCTGCCAACTTGCTTGACCTCTCCATGAGGAAGCAGTTTACTCAGCTTATATAGACTTTTGGCTACCCCTAAAGTCCGAACAAAACTACAGAAGATACTAAGAAATGCATAAAAATACTTTGTGTGGACAATATACTCTAAGCAAAAGATACTTAAGAAACTAACAATTAATTTGGTCCTCTTATTTCCCATTCTCTAAATCAGATCCAAACAACTCCTCTAAAATATCCATGCTGTCCAAGCAGTCCCCACAAATATCTGCGAATGGCTCACAACTCTCTATTTCCCCCTGGGAGATATCTAGACTACTAAAGATATCTCCATCCGGTTCCATCGTGGGCACAACTTGATCCATACTCTCTATTCCAGGCCCCACCGGTCCAACACTTTCCATGCCCCCTGTTGCCTCATCCTCCTCATCCTCCTCCTCCTCCTCATCCTCTTCTTCCTCATCCTCATCCTCCTCATCCTCCTCATCTTCCTCATCCTCCTCATCTTCCTCATCCTCCTCATCCTCATCTTCCTGATCCTCGTACACTAGCTCAGGGGCTAACCATTCCTCGAAGGACTCCCCGCTCTCCTCCTCGACCTTCTCGGCCTCTCCCGGACTTACCTCCCTCGCTTCTTCTTCTATGAAGAGGCGGCGCACGAACTCGATGATTTGCTTCTTTGTTTGCCGCCGGATGTAGTCGTCGGCATCGGTTGGCCCGTAGGCGGCGAGACGAAGGCCATTGATGGAACGGGAAGGGCGGTTTTTGGAAATAGGGACAGAGGGGCGAAGGTTGCTCATTGTGATAGAAGTTGGGGAACAGGAGGCAATGTGGGGTGCTTTGGGTGTGTGGGGGGAGAGGGGTGATGAGTAAAATGATCGGGGCATTTGGAACTTAGAATAAAGGGGTTTAAATAGGCTCCCGGGGCAGGTTCTATAGATTAGGAATAGGTAAAATAAATCTGCAAGGGATTTTGCAATAGTGCATTTGCGCCCTTCTTCTCAAAAAAAAGGCGAATTTGGAGGAGGAGGTAAGCTAAAAGGGAAAAGGGACTTGATTCGGGTCGATTCAGAGGGTTAAATACAGTATAAAAATATCTAGATAAAATGGAAGTAAATTTGGAAATGACGGTTGGAGAAGTTAGGGGCGGGATCGTTGTAGGTTGCTGGATTACAAGAGGGAAGTACCATTTCCTGTCTTACGTGAAGGGAGGACCATTTCCTGTATTACGTGAAGGGAGGACCATTTCCTGTATTAAATGAGGGGAGGACCATTTTTTGTATTACACGCCCCCTTTCTCAAGGCGAACGTCCCGGGTCGTCACTGCTCTTCTTCTGCTTCCGTTAGTGTTCGCTGTCTTATTGATAAGATGTATGGTCTCTCAAACGGGTACGGATGCAACTGATTACCAATATGATGCTCTAAAAAGTAGGTTCGCATTACTGGTACCTCACTTTGTAGCATAGCCTCATATATTGGTTTGATCACATCGAGGTGGGGTTGAATACATTCTTCTTCCGTGACTCTTCCGAATCTTCCAAGAGTGAAAAAATATATGTGATATGCAAACTCTTCTGGAAGATGCCGGAGGAATGGATGTCGATAAGAAAAGAAGACGCGCATCATCAAGAACGAATCTTCGTAAGATAAGTGCGGTCCATGTAGCGCCCTAAAACACAAACAGATGCTTATCATGAAATAAGAAATGACCTGCGCATCGTTCGCATCCTCGGAGATATTGCGCAGCCAAAAAGATAATCTTCTTCTTCCGACTGTATGCTGTGCATGGTTGTGAAGGAGAGCTAGAGATGAAGTTGTGGTGGACGGTCCCGATGAATGGCCGCGACCAGCTCCTGACGTACTGGGACCTGCACGAGGTCCTCTCGGGGGACGACCGGAACCTCTTCTGGGCGGGTTGTTGTCTCCTGAAGGTCCTCCTCTGGTCATCATCACTGCTTCAGGAGGATCCTCGCCGCCTCCAACGTTCCCAATTTGTGGCGGAGAAACGTAAGGTTCCCATAGAGGATACGGGACCAGCCTGTATTCCATATCCGGGGTAAGGCGTAACTCTCAGTCGCACGTCTTGGTTGTTCTTGAGAAATACGTAAATTGGACGGATAATATTCAGATACGTTTGCGACAAGTCTCCAGCAGCTACCATTCCATATCTTCCTATAGAGTAATGATATATTACCTCCACAAACTCTGGACCTGCTTCCGTGAACCTTCCGTTTTGGAATGAAAATAGAACTCTTATTAATAGTCGGAAATCTCTTCAGGTAGCAATGGTCCGTTCAACGTACGAAAACATAGGCATATATTAATGTAGAAATGATATTACGTGGAGTTCGTAGTAGTCCCGCGTAACCGAGATGATCCATTCCCAGGCCCTTTTCCTCCCATAGGAATCATTCTATAGTTAAAGATGAGTATGCCCCGTGGTTGCGCATAGTCCTGTGTGAGAAGGAATTCTTCAGGCCTCTGATGGTAAGGGACCAGACGACGTGCATGGATGGCCCTCCTTGATCTCTTCCCTGAGCTTGAACAGAGCTGATAGTGCGGGTGTCTTTCCTCCGTGACGATGCAAGGGTTCGAGTACTTGGTTTGGAAGGCCGGCCACTTCACAGCCTGCTGCATTGCTTTTCCATGTACTACAAGTACTTTAGAGCCAACTGAAAAGGTTCTGACTGCAGGTTCTGCATCCTTATTTCTTGTTTGTGTTAGCGCGCGGTGTGATCTCCAGCCTTCGTGGCCAGTAGTTCAACTTCCCTACTCTCTTCATCGATAATATTTGTTTCCATGTCTCTCTGTAACATTCTAGGAGCCCTTCCGTACATTAGCTCGAATGGTGAGCGTCCATTTCTTCCTCTTCTTCGACGGTAGCCGTATAACACTTTTGGTAAGGCATCTTCCCACTGGATTTCATTCTCCAACATAGTTTTCGATATTGCTCGTTTGATGGTTCCAACCATCCTCTCCGCTTTCCCGTTGGACATAGGAGCGTATGCGAGAACGGTCTTCAGCTGAATTCCTTTCTCTTCCAAAAACGAAGCAGTGAAGTTGCAGTAAAACAAAGGGCGTTATCCGAGATGATCCTTTTTGGAAGACCAAACGGTTCAATTATTTCTTTTTCGATGAATCTCAGTACCACCTCAGCATTTGCCTCCTCGACTGCAACTGCTATTGGCCATCCAGTAAGATGTTCCACCCCTATAAGGAGATATTTGTTTCCGGAAGAAGTTTCCTTGAACGGGCCCGCGAAGTCAATTGAGAAGGTTTCAAAGAGACCGGAAACTGGAAAACTTAGAGTTGTCTTATACTTCCGTATTGGAGTGAATTTTTGGCAGTTGTCGCAGCTTTTCACGAAGTTATAGACGTCCTTATGGATACCGGGCCACCAGAATCTCTCAGTTACGAATTTTTTGGTTGTTTCGAGATCCCAATGCCCTAGCTCATCATGGAAAGTCCTCAAGATCTTCATTCTTTCTTTCAAAGGGGCCACTAGTCGGGGACCGGCTTTAGTGTGCCGGAAAAGTTTCCCATTCCACAATGTAAAAGCCTTTTGATTCCTGCGTACCCAATTTCGGTGTTCAAGATCAACCTTTCTCATTTCTAGTCCATCGAGGAATTTGATCAGTCCGTGAATATTAGCTTCGTACTCGTTATCGTTCGGCAACTGCAACTCGGCGACTCCGACGATGTCCTCCGAAGCTTTTTCATTTGGAATCAGTGCGTCCCTCAAGCGGGATAGGTAATCGGCAGGCTGATTATTGCGTCCGGGTCTATACACAATTTCAAACCGATATTCTGCGAAAATGTCGAGCCATCGGGCCAAGCGGTGATGTACATCCTTCTTTTGGAATGCTGTTTTAAGTGCCTGGTGATCAGTTATCAAGACAAATTTCTCGAGTGATAAAAGGTATACGCGAAACTTTTTCAGCGCGAAGACGACAGCTAGCGCTTCTTTCTCGCAGACTGAGTATCTCTTTTCCGCGTCATTCAGAGTTCGGCTTGCGAATTGAACAGGGTGTAGTCTTCCGTTTTCATCTTTTTGGGACAAAACGGCACCCAAAGACCGTTCTGAGGCATCTGTCTCCACAACGAATGGTCTCTTGAAATCTGGGTACATGAGAACTGGGGGGACACATAGCTTATCTTTAAGCTCCTGAAATGCAGTTTCCATTTCCTTGTTCCAGTAAAATTTTCCGTTCTTCGTAGTGCTGGCATGTAACGGTGCTGCAGTCTTGGCGAAATCTTTGATAAATCTTCTGTAATATGAGGCCAGTCCTAAGAAGCTTCGGACCTCCGTCTTTGAAGCGGGCCTTGGTGCCAACTTTATTTTTTTCGTTTTCTCTGGATCCACTCTAATTCCCTCTTGGTCGACGATATGACCGAGTAATTGGATAGAAGTTTTCGCAAAGAAGCATTTGCTCAACTTAATTTTCAAGCTATACTCCGATATCCTCTCCACAACTGTCTTGACGTGCGAGATGTGCTGATCCAATGTTTCTGAGAATATGACGACATCATCGATATAGACTCTTGCGAATGGAAGTCCTTTCAAAACCTCGTTCATCATTCTTTGGAATGTAGCTGGTGCATTCATGAGACCAAAAGGCATCACTTCGAACCTGAACGTACCGGCTTTGCTGGTAAAGGTTGTTTTTTCCTTACATTTTTCATCCAATGGAATCTGCCAATAGCCAGTGTAAAGGTCAATTGAGGTGAAATATCTCCCGTCCTTCAGGTCCTCGAGGATCTCCTCCATGTTCGGAATCGGAAATCGATCGGGTATCATTCTCTGGTTCAGTTGTCGGTAATCGACGCAAAAACGCAGCTTTCCATCCTTCTTTGGTGCGACCACAACTGGAAACGACCATGGGGATGAAACTGGTCGAATAATATCATTTTTCAGCATACTTGTAACATTTTCTGAGATAAATTGGTCATATTTTGGCGGTTGACGTCTAGGCTTGTGGTAAATCGGTTGAGTGTCGGTAAGTTCGAACGAGTGAGTAACCGGTACACTTGCTTGTCTCAAATCTGAAACGCTCCATGCAATTACTTCGGAAGATGTTAACATGTCGGATATTTTCAGTGAGGCGGGGGCGGGAAGGTGCTGCACTTTTCCTTGGATTTCTGCCATTTGGCGCCCTTTTTCTTCTTGATCCTCAACCTCAATATTTTGAAGGACCTCTTCCGTCGTGCTCACATCTTCATATATGGATTCGCCGTATTCTTATTTTCTTTGCAAAGGTAATCTTCTTTCATGCTCCGAATTCTGTCCTTTGATTCGATATCATCGCAAAAAGAAACACATTCGGGTTTCAAACTTATCCTAGAATCCCAGTCGTCATCTGTTTCAAACCCGGAATCATAATCGTCCCATGCCATGTTCATTACCCCCGAGGGTACCCTTTTCCACTTCCGAAAGTGTTAGTTGGTTCCGAATCTTCGCTGTCATAGCTAGAAGTGAAATCTTCACTGTCCGTTTCTTTTAAATCTTCAGGATGCGTGCTTTTGTCGAAATCCAGGGGCATCTTCACGGTTCTGCCGTCAATATTAACTGAAACCATTTGGTTGCCCAAGTCAATGCATGTCCTAGTCTTTCCATGTAGGGCAGCCAATGATTGCATCGAAAGGGAGATCCGGCATGACAAGAAAGTCTACATCAACTTTAGATCCCCAAAGAACACGGAAACCTTGTCAACAGTGCCCATGCATTTTGAGACGGTTCCATCCGCTACAGTTATTTTTCGAGTCGTTGGAGTAATTTCGAGACCTAGATCTGTCACCAAAGTTTCTGAAATGAGGTTTGGAACAGCACCCGAATCGAAGAGAGCTTGGGTTTTCATACCCAATACTTTGACTGGTACCAGCTTAAGACGTCTTGGTGCTGTCGAGGCCGATTGAAGAAACAGTTTCTTACCCTTAGCGGACTTATTAGACCTGATAATTTTTTTGAGTTCTTTTCTCGCATCCTCTGCGTCGCCCCTCAAAAGTTGACCAAACGTTATCCCAGTTGGGGCCGATGCAAGCTCAGCCACCAAATTGTACCTCTTCACATACTCTAGTACGTCCTTAGAGATACTCTTAACTTTCTTACTCTTTTTCGTCTTCTTGGCCGGAGTGACTCCCACTCCTGGAACAACTTGATCAGACCTCTTGGTTCGAGGAGGTACAGGTGCTGGGATATGCTCCAGCATTCCATACTCTAGCCTAGGTTTCTTCGATAAAATGTTCCCTTCCCCATCCCTTTTTGTCACATTGACTTGACTAATCTCTTCAGCGATGGATACGTTACCGGCATCCGTCAACCTTTGATCCCTTCTATTTTGTAAGATTTTCACCTCTGGTCCTGACTCACTCCTGCTTCCGATAAATTTGCTCTTCTGTTGTCTTTAGACCAGCAGTTACTTTCATGATGCCCATATCGACCGCACTTTGCACAACGAGTGTTTCTATGTGGATTATCAGGACACCTGTTTGCAAAGTGTCCAGGCTTGTGACAGTAAGAACAGACTTCTGCGGCCTTAGGGGCCCCAGACTGGTTCTTCTTAATGGTAAGAGTAAGGCTTTCCAACTGCGAGGTTATCATGTCAAGTCGATTATCGAATCGGGTTTCCAACCTTTCTTCCAAGTTTTTGACATCGCTCCTGACAGATTCTAATGCCGCTGCACTAGTAGCCGGCCTTTGATAATTTTTTCAGGATGTACGATAGACATCGATGTGCGGGTTTCCCTCGGTACCTCACTCAGTGACTGAAACGTCTCCGAATTTTTGACAAATTCTACTATGGTACCCTTCAGTTCATCAAAAGTGTGAGGGCCCTTGATGAGGAGGAAATCGGAGAGCCGCTTATCCCCCATAGCCGCCTTACGCAGCATTCCGTACTTGGCTTGGGCGTTGAACCCAGCCTTTTCATAAAGATCACACAAGTACACCAATGAGCTTAACAAATCGTCGAAGTTGAGCCGGGCCTCTATGGCGGTACGAATCATCTCATCTGGTTCTACCTCCTTAGCATACTCTTTCACAAGCCACTCACATACCTCACCGAAGTTACGCCCATTCCCGTTAAGAGACCACCCGTCGATAAACTTGGACTTATTTTGTGCTTTGCGTCACCATGAAGATAGGCGAAGATACTTGCGGCCTTCTCTTCATCGCCCTTCTCTCGCATCACAACGTTGACATATGTGTAAAGAAACTCCTCAACGTCTTCAGTCTTGCCCCCTGTGAACGTTATACGAGCAGCGTTGAGATCCATGATTACAGAAAAGAAATCCCCCGAAGTGTTCCTTACTACTGCTCAACTCGAATACCTCGGGTGCAACCCCCTCCACAAGAGTACCAAATGATAGGGGTAAATCGGCGGGGGAAGAGATCCTCAGAACCAATTACCCTGAGAAGGAGGTGTTGCGAGCGACAAAAGTGCTGCCGTGGTATTGTTGAACGAACAAAAGGGAGTGTATATAGAAGAGAGTTGAGAAGCTACAAGCAAGTATAAAAGGGGCAGGGTCTACCACCGACGCTCTGCGACAGCGTAAGAAAAAGTTTTCTTGGGTCTGAAGTTGACTCTCAACTTCCTACTACTCGGGACTTGGCTTGAAGTTGTCTGCCAACTTGCTTGACCTCTCCATGAGGAAGCAGTTTACTCAGCTTATATAGACTTTTGGCTACCCTAAAGTCCGAACAAAACTACAGAAGATACTAAGAAATGCATAAAAATACTTTGTGTGGACAATATACTCTAAGCAAAAGATACTTAAGAAACTAACAATTAATTTGGTCCTCTTATTTCCCATTCTCTAAATCAGATCCAAACAACTCCTCTAAAATATCCATGCTGTCCAAGCAGTCCCCACAAATATCTGCGAATGGCTCACAACTCTCTATTTCCCCTGGGAGATATCTAGACTACTAAAGATATCTCCATCCGGTTCCATCGTGGGCACAACTTGATCCATACTCTCTATTCCAGGCCCCACCGGTCCAACACTTTCCATGCCCCCTGTTGCCTCATCCTCCTCATCCTCCTCCTCCTCCTCATCCTCTTCTTCCTCATCCTCATCCTCCTCATCCTCCTCATCTTCCTCATCCTCTCATCCTCCTCATCCTCCTCATCCTCCTCTCCTCATCTTCCTGATCCTCGTACACTAGCTCAGGGGCTAACCATTCCTCGAAGGACTCCCCGCTCTCCTCCTCGACCTTCTCAGCCTCTCCCGGACTTACCTCCCTCGCTTCTTCTTCTATGAAGAGGCGGCGCACGAACTCGATGATTTGCTTCTTTGTTTGCCGCCGGATGTAGTCGTCGGCATCGGTTGGCCCGTAGGCGGCGAGACGAAGGCCATTGATGGAACGGGAAGGGCGGTTTTTGGAAATAGGGACAGAGGGGCGAAGGTTGCTCATTGTGATAGAAGTTGGGGAACAGGAGGCAATGTGGGGTGCTTTGGGTGTGTGGGGGAGAGGGTGATGAGTAAAATGATCGGGGGCATTGAACTTAGAATAAAGGGGTTTAATAGGCTCCCGGGGCAGGTTCTATAGATTAGGAATAGGTAAAATAAATCTGCAAGGGATTTTGCAATAGTGCATTTGCGCCCCTTCTTCTAAAAAAAGGCGAATTTGGAGGAGGAGGTAAGCTAAAAGGGAAAAGGGACTTGATTCGGGGTCGATTCAGAGGGTTAAATACAGTATAAAAATATCTAGATAAAATGGAAGTAAATTTGGAAATGACGGTTGGAGAAGT